>JAFVLL020042318.1:0-12049 GCA_021397915.2 Tor tambroides | reverse complement strand
CTCACACACACACACACACACTCACTCCCTCTCACACACACACACACACTCACTCCCACTCACTCACACACACACACACTCGCTCACACTCCCTCGCTCACACTCACGCACACACACACACTCACTCCCACTCACTCACACACTCGCTCACACGCGCACACACTCACTCACTCACGCACACACGCACGTGCACACACGCACACACACTCACTCACACGCGCGCACAAACACTCACTCACTCACACTCACGTACTCACGTACTCACACACACTCCCACCTACTCACTCGCACACACGCATGCACACGCACTCACTCACTCACACACACACACACACACACACACACACACACACTCACTCACTCACTCACTCACTCACTCTCTCACTCACTCTCTCACACACACACACTCGCTCACTCACGCACACACACGCTCACTCACTCACACGCACACTGACTCAAACGCACACTAACTCACACGCAATCTCACTCACTCACTCACACTCACACATGCACGCACTCACACACTCGATCATGACACAACCTTACTATTTTATTCAGGGCTTGATTAAAAATCCTAGAATATAGTGATAATCATCTGTAGAGGAGCTCATCATCAGTCCAGGACTCATGATGGCTGTGATTATAGTCATAAAAATAAACTATTCTGGCTAAATCCTCCACATTTAGATCACAAAGTGATGTTTATATGTATTGTCTCTGATGGAGAAATGAGTGCAAAGCAGGGTTATTATAGGTAAACTAAAACTAAAACCTTAAAAAAAAATTATTTTCATTACTTGAAATTAAATTAAATTAAGCTCAATTAAATTGAAAATAATAATATAATATAATATAATATAATATAAAAAAACTTAAATGTTTTATTTCACCTAGTTGCCAAGACAAAACTTCTCATTTTAATTTAGTTTAGCTTGATGTACTAAAATAACTAAACTAAAACTGAAATAAAAATTAATAAATATGATATACACATTTAACTCAAACTTTTTTTTGACTCAAACTTTAACAAAACTTAACATGAAAATAAAATATAAAAATCAATTTTTATAAAATAAAAAATAATAGTAATATTAATAATTCAAAAATAAGAAATAATAATGATAATAAATTTATTACAATAACAATTGCATTAATAACAATAATAATAATTTAATAATAATACATTTAATGCAATATTATATGCTTTTATTTTAATATCTACATAAACTAGAATGAAACTAAGATAAATGTATTATTTTATTGGCATTTATGATCAGACACTATGAACAATGACCCATGTGTGTTTGATTTGGATTGGATTTGAGTCTAAACTAGATTTGTGCACTTTAAAGTGTGAACACATGATCATAAACCGCACAGTATGACACTTGATTTGATCCCCGATTGAACGTTGACAGATGGTTGCTGTATTATGATGAAGGATTATGCAGAAGCTTTGCTGGTTTGTTTTCCTCCAGCATGACGCGAGACGCAGGATCTGAACCGGCCGTGGTGGAGGATGACGAGGATCCGGACGAGGAAGAGGAGGTTCTGGACAACGATCGAGACGGAGACGGAGACGAGGATGAGAAGGAGGACGAGGAGGAGCGCCAGAGCACCAGCGTCGCAATGACCACAACAACAACCACAACCACTGAGTCAGTAGAGGAGGTGGTGCGAGGTGAGCTTCAGCCAATCACATCGAGCGTTCGCTCATCATAGGGCTGCATGGAGTCGAATCAATGCCACATACACTTGCAAAATAATTGAAGTATTGCAAAAGAAAATAAAGTTTTGCAAATGAAAATGAAAGTGTTGAGAAAAAAATAAATGTGCTTTTTGCAAACCAAAATAAAGAATTGTAAAAGAAATGAAGTTATTGTAAGAAAAAAAAGTTTTGCAAACAAAGAATTGAAAAAATAAAATGAAGTATCGCATTAAAAAAGAGAAGTTATGAAAAAAAAATAGAATTGCATAAAGAATATGAAGTATTGCAAGAAAAAAAGTTTTGCAACAAAAATAAAGAATTGCAAAAAGAAAATGAAGTAGTCCAAGGAAAAAAAGAAATTTTGCAAACAATAATAACGAATTGCAAAATAGAAATGAAGCAGAGTAAAAGCAATGATTTTGAAACACACATTTTCCATGGCCATAGCTACTAATTTATTTGCGACGCTGCTTTTATTTTGTATTTCAGTCAAGTGTGAACTTGTAATAATGTTTTTTTTTCCACCGCCATGTCAAAACAATGCCAGAAAGTGACAGAAACACACAGAAACATGAAACGCAAAGAGAAAACAGTATTCTTTATTTTGTTTTGGAAAACTTTTTTTCTTTTGCAATTCTGTATTTTGCTTTGCAAAACTTTTTTTTTTCTCACACCACTTTATTTTCTTTTGCAATTTATTTTTGTTTGCAAAAAGCACATTTATTTTTCTCAGTACTTTCATTTTCCTTTGCAGAACTTCAATTTATTTTGCAATACTTCAATTTTTTTGCAAGTATATGTGGCAAGTATATGTGGCATCGATTTGACTCCATACTGCACGATCAATCGAAATTAAATCTCAATTAGGCAAAAGCTGCAATTGTCATGCGATTAAATCGGTCTGCGATTATGAACGCGGTTTTGCGTAGCTTGTCAGTGAAATATGGCTCTGTGTAGTAAATGCTGCTCCATCTGAAAGCACATGAAAATACCACATACCACACTCAAATCATGACCCAGCCTTACAGGGTATTTTATTCAGTAACTAATTAGAAATCCTAAAATATAGTGAGATATCATCTCTGTAGACTGTAGAGGAGCTAGGACTCATGGTGGCTGTGATTATAGTCATAAATTCTGGTTAAATCCTCCACATTTAGGTCAAGTGATGTTTATATGTTTTGTCTCAGATAGAGAATTGAGTACAAAGCAGGGTTATTATAGTTAACTAAAACTAAAATATATTTTCATTCAATTCAATTCAAAATCTTAAACTTCTTTTATTTCACCTAGTTGCCAAGCCAAAAGTTCTCATTTTAAATTAGTTTAGCTTGATGTACTAAAATAACTCAAATTAAACCTGGAATAAAATATAATAAAAACTACATATGTGTCCCTGGAGCACAAAACCAGTCTTAAGCAGCACAGGTATATTTGTAGCAATAGCCAACAATACATTGTATGGGTCAAAATTATCCCTTTTTTTTATGCCAAAAATCATTAGGATATTAAGATCATGTTCCATGAAGATATTTTGTCAATTTTTTACCATAAATATATCAAAACTTCATTTTTGATTAGTAATATGCATTGCTAAGAACTTCATTTGAACAACTTTAAAGGAGATTTTCTCAATATTTAGATTTTTTTGCACCCTCAGATTCCAGATTTTCAAATATTGTCCTATCCTAACAAACCATACATCAATGGAAAGCTATTTATTCAGCTTTCAGATGATGTATAAATCTCAGTTTTGAAAAATTGACCCTTATGACTGGTTTTGTGGTCCAGGATCACATATACGTTTGGGAAAAAAACAACTGAATAAAAATGCAAAAAAAAAAAAAAACCACAACGAAATGACTAAAGCTTTAACTAAAATTAACATGAAAACAGAAAATATAAAAATAACATTTTCATAAAATAATAAAATAAAAAATAATAGTAATGGTATCTCAGTGCTACAAAAATAAAACTGGCACAAAGTAAAAAGAAATAAAATTTTATTTTATATATATATATATATATATATATATATATCTCAAATAGAGAAATCTACAGAAGAATTATTCAAATTAAATATATTTACTACTGATTACAGAATCGGCTTTACTGACAAGATGCGCATGAGTCGCATTCGATTAATCGTGCATCTCTAGCTCCTCATGAGACGCAGCTCCTCATGCGTGTGTGTGTGTGTGTGTGTGTGTGTGTGTGTGTGTGTGTGTGGTCAGAGGTGTGTTTTGCGAGTGCAGAGACGGGCCACTGCAGGGCTATGTTGGCCCGCTGGTATTTTGTGCGTGAGGAGGGCCGCTGCGCTCCCTTCATCTACGGCGGCTGCGGAGGAAACCGCAATAACTTTGAGTCGGAGGAGTACTGTCTGTCCGTCTGCAGCAGCGTCTGTAAGTCACTGACCGCGTGAGCCACTAACACCGATCGCTTACTCGCCCTCATGAACATACTGCCGGAAAAATGAGGATTGAACACATCAGCATTTTTCTCAGTAAATATTAAATGGATTACTTGGGCTGTTACCAACATCTGGTGAAAATTTCATGTCAACAGCACCTTTAGAAATATATTTACTGAGAAAAATGGTGATGTGTTCAATACTTATTTTACCTGCTGTATGAGCGACTTTCTTCAGTGCAACACAAAAGATAATGCATGATCAGAGCTGTCAAGATGCAAAACACACCATTAATCATCCATACGAATCACATGCACTGTAATTGGGATCTTCTGATATTATGATACTAAGATTAATCATATTAAATGTGCACTTGTAGTGTGCTTCACATCTGTTTTTAAGATAATAACATTAGTGAAATGAAAGACCACTTAAGTGTACTTACAGAGAGACACTTTCATGACTTATTTCTGCCACAGAATAAAAACAGATTTGATTCGGAGAATAAACAGTCATAATTGTGAGATATAACCTCGCAATTCTAGAAGCTAAATCTGAATTGCCTGATGTAAATTTGTAATTGTGAGGAAAGAGATTCAAGCTTTTTTTCTGCCACAGAATAATAAAAAATAATGTATTTGTGACTTTTTATCTCACAATTCTGACTTCTTCTTTTTTTTTATCATAATTGCACGTTTATATCTTGCCATTTTTGTTTTTTTCCCTCTGAATTTTAAGGGAAAATGTCAGAATTGTGAAATAAAATGTCACGATTACCTACTAATATTTTTTTTTATTCCATGGCAGAAATGAGCTTCCATGAAAAGTACACATTTTTTAATAGTGACATGAAAAGTTTTACTGTAAAGTGCATTTTAAATCATTAATAAATTGAATATATATAAATATAACATGCTTTTAACATACTTAAACAAAAAGTACTTGATTATAATTTTAACCAAAGTGTGTTATTTTGATATTACATTTAAAATGAATATATCTGAAATGAACTAATGTGTAGAAATGTGTAATTACAAATAAATTTAAATAAATGACATATAAGTTTCAATAGAAATGGCATTAAAGTATATTTTAGTTTACCATAAAGGCTTGTCAGTGCATTCAGGAGTACTTAAACTATATTTCAAAAACAATAGACATAATTATGAAATTACATACAAAGATGTACTTGAGTCCTGCTTAAGTAAAAAGCTCTTTAAAGTTCAGTTACTGTAATTGCATTTAATAAAAACGTAAACTGGTCAATTTTCATTTAACTGCAATTTATCATACAATTAAATGTCTGAAAATATCAGATTCACTTAAGTATATTCTTAAGTATATTATTTTTTTGTAGCCGTACGCTGAAGTGTGCTTGTTTTGCACAAGGGTTATGATGCATTTATGGTGCTTATTTGTTAGTGTTGGATCTTGTAAAGAGCAGCGTGAACATCTTGCTAAACGTCTCCTTTTGTGTTCCACTGAAGAAATAAAGTTATGGGTTTGAAGGTCATGAGGAGGAGTAAACTGAGTGGATTGCTCTCCTTCAGTCTGATCTGATCTGGTTTCTCACTGGTGTTTTCACTTGCATCTTTCTCCTCAATTACTCTCCTGTAACTCCGATTCTTCGACTAATTATGGTGTTTTTAAGGGATTGAGGTGTGTGTGTGTGTGTGTGTGTTTTGCATGCATAAAATCATTAATGCAGTGATATTAATCTTCCTCGCTTCTCTCTTCATGATTTTATCTGTCAAACGTTCCTTCCAGCTGCTGTGTAGTGCTTAATGTTAAGTCATGGTTTCAATCAGGTCCTTTGATAACGTTCTGCATCAACAAGGAACAGAAAAATGTGCTTGGTGAGCATTACAGGGTCATTATGGTTGAATTCTATTACTGGTTTAAGATATGAATCATTTACAATTTATGATAATTCATTTGTTGCACCTATTATTTTTAAGACGCATTGGATAAAAGTGTTCGATAAATAAATAAATGTAAATGTTAATGTACAATAGTATTTGATCCAGGGTTATTATATTTAACCAAAACTAAAACCATAAAAAATATTTTTGAAATAAAAAAAAAAAAAAAAAAAATTTGAAATAACTTATTTTATTTTTTATTATTTTTTTTAAATGTAATTCATTAAGGTAAATTTAAAATTTAAGTTTTAAGTTTTAAATTTTCGTTTAATTTTATTTGATGTATTAAAATAACTAAAACTAAAATAAAAATGAATAAAACCTACATATTAAAAAAAAAATTACAAAAACAACATAAAAATGTTTATGAAATTATGAAAATATAAAAATAACATTTTAATGTTAATAATGTAATGAATGTTAATATTTAATTAAAATGAATAATATTTTATAAAATATCAAATATTAATAAAAGCTATAATAATAGTTCCTCAGTGTTGATGATATAGCACTGGTTGTACTAAACAGACGTCATAGAGAAGTTATCATGTGCATCCTCATGCCGCTGGAGCTCAAACACAATCATCCGGCACAAAACATCCAGAATGTTCCCAGCAGTGAGGAGATGACACAGTTATTAGTGTTATATTGTCTCATCATTACAGATTAGACATGAATAATCTGGTCAGCTGGAAGCTTTTGGCCTCTTCTAAGCGCTTTATAACAGTCTCTTCTGACTCTGTTAAATGCTGTCCTCATGCGCTGTAATGAAAGCTGTTCTCCGATCCGCAGTGCCGACTCCGTCCTCCAGTCCTCCGGACGCCGTGGACCGATATCTAGAGACGCCGGCCGATGAGAACGAACACGCGCTCTTCCTGAAGGCCAAAGAGAGTCTGGAGGCCAAACACCGCGAGCACATGTCTCAGGTGCAGGATTCATTCATACAAATGCATGCTTTTCTTCATGCATTAAATGGATCAGAAATAAGACATTTATAATGTTTCAAAAGATTTCTATTTCAAATAAATGCTGTTCTTTTGAACTCTCTATTCATCTGTGAATCCTGAAAAATAAAATGCATCACAGTTTCCACAAAAATATTGTGCAGCACAACTGTTTTCAACATTGATAATAATCAGAGATGTTTCTTGAGCAGCAAATCAGCTGCGCCATTAGAAATGGGTTATTATAAGTTAACTAAAACTATAGTAAAACATTTTTGCTAATTGAAATATAAAATAAACTAAAATTAAATATACAAAAATTATTTTTAATTTTGGGTACTAAAATAACAAGCTGAAATGAAAGTTAATTATTATAATTATTTTTATTTTATATTTATTATTTTAATTTATAATGATATTATTTATTAAATATATAATTTAAAAATTTCTGTATGTACTCAGATGCCTAAAACTAAAGCTATATAGATGTATTTAATAAAAAAATAAAAACCTAATAAAAATTACACCAAAAAAAGCATTAAAATTGCTTTAAAATTAATATGAAAGCAGAAAATATTTCAAAAATCTAATTCAAAATATTAACAAAATCTATAACATATATCTAGCTAAAAACAATAAAGATTGCAACAAAATTATTTCAACTTTAGTATCTCATATATATCTCAATTACACTAAAATAGCTGATATTAGATTGATTTCTGTAGGATCATGTGACACTGAAGACTGGAGTAATGATGCTGAAAATACAGCTTTGATCACAGAAATAAATTACAGTTTAACAGATATTCACATAGAAAACAGCTGTTTTACATTGTAATAATATGTCACAATTTTTAATGTATTTTTAAACAAATTCATGCAGCCTTGGTGAGCAGAAGAGACTTCATTCAAAAACATTTACAATCTTGCTATTCTCAAACTTGAATGTATAATGCGTGTGAGAGACGTTTGCACAGAAATATGATGTTTATTACCTGATGGAGGATAAAGTGGTCATTGTTGTGTGACGTTCATGTTGTGTAGGTGATGAGGGAATGGGAAGAGGCTGAGAGACAGGCCAAGAGTTTGCCACGCAACGACAAGAAGGCCGTGATTCAGGTCAGTTTGTGTCCTTAGAAGAAGCTTTACCAGGAAATCAGCACAGGGACATTTCCCATGTTTCTTGGAATCTTAACACAATACCAGCTCTATCAAAACTTCTTGCAACCTTCATTTTTTGGCCTCCGCTTCTTTTCAATGCACTGTGGCTTCTTTATTTCTTTATTCTTTATTTGCGACTGCTCTAATTTGTGCTGAGCTTGGTATATCGTGTTGGTTGATACGTAAATGAGATGATGTGTCTGTTCTTTAATTTGCGTGTTGTTAGTAAATCACCTGCAGAAATTTCCACGCCTGTCAGCGCTAGCTCTCGCGCTAATTTGCCCTGTTTAGTAAAACTGGCCTTTAGAAAAAATTAAATCTGAATTTGTTTAGTATAGTTTTTTAGCTAACATTGTGATTTAAATGCTTTTTTTTTACTCTTTCATTTTCCTGGAGGCTCTGCTTGACTTTGTTTCTCCCGCAGCACTTCCAGGAGAAGGTGGAGGCTCTGGAGCAGGAGGCGGCCGGCGAGAGGCAGCAGCTGGTGGAGACGCACATGGCGCGGGTGGAGGCTCTTCTGAACGACCGCAGACGCCTCGCTCTCGAGAGCTACCTTTCTGCTCTGCAGGCCGATCCGCCGCGGGTAACACATCAACACACACACAGTCCATTACACTGAGAGAACAATGAGAATCTCACAATAAACATCAACATACACTAGAACTCCAGAGTTTGGGGTTGCTAGAATTTCTAAAAGAGGGCTCTTCTGTTCAGCAAGGCTGCATTTATTTGATTAAAATACAGTAAAAATTGTGAAATATTATTGCAATTTAAAACAGCGGTTTTCTATGTGAATATCTGTTAAACTGTAATTTATTCCTGTGGTCAAATCTGAATTTTCAGCATCATTAGTCTTCAGTGTCACATGATCCTTCAGAAATCATTCTAATATGCTGAAAAATACAGTAAAAATTGTGAAATATTTTTGCAGTTTAAAACAGCTGTTTTCTATGTGAATATCTGTTAAAATGTAATTTATTTCTGTGATCTGCAGCTGTATTTTCAGCATCATTACTCCAGTCTTCAGAGTCACATGATCTTCAGAAATCATTCTAATATGCTGATTTGCTGCTCAAGAAACATTTCTGATTATTATCAATGTTGAAAACAGTTGTGCTGCACAATATTTTTGTGGAAACTGTGATGCATTTTATTTTTCAGGATTCACAGATGAATAGAAAGTTCAACAGAACAGCATTTATTTGAAATAGAAACCTTTTGTAACATTATTAATGTCTTTAGTGTCAGTTTTGATCAATTTAATGCAGCCTTGATGAATAAAAGTCTTAAAGCAAAATTTAACCCCAAACTTTTGAATCAGCCGACAGCTGGATGTTTTTGCAGAAGAATTCACGTAATGCCAGAATACTCCTAAAATGACCTTCATTTTATTAAATTATTAATTTTGTTTGAGTAAAATTAATTTTGTATGAATCTTTTCTAACATTAGAAATGTGTTTGCTGTCACTTTTGAGCAATTTAATGCATATGAAAGTATTAATTTCTTTAAAAAAAATTTACTGACTGCAAACTTTTGAAATAATAGTATAAAAAAGTAATAAAATTAGAAAAAACACTAAATTGTATTAAACGTATATAAAAATATATGTTCAATATTTCCTGAAAACTAAAGTATTTAATTAGAAAAACAGTAAATTATATAAAACAGATCTGAAAACAAAATATTTTCTGAAAACAAAAATATTTGTATAATTAGAAAAAGGCTTAGACTTAACTCAGTATAATTGGAAATAAATAGCATAAAATTAATATTTTCAGCATTTCCTGAAAGCAAAAATATTTCTTAGCAAAAAGCATGATGTGAACTCAAATGGATCTGTGAATCGTTCATATAAACGGTTTCACTAAATGAATCAGGGTTGGATTATTGGTGTTCAGGAGTTAAAATAAATAATAGAATTAGAAAAAGTCTAAGATCTTCCTATCTCAACATCTGAGTTTTAGTATAGTTTTTTATATTACTTTGTGATTTAAAAGCATTTTTACTCTCATTAACTGCGTGAGGAACATTTATTTAGGATTTAGATGCATGTGATGCTGCTATGAGTCGTTTTCTTAATGATTCATAGGAAAAAAGTGATGATTTTAAGTCAGTAACTCTAAATCCTGCACTGTTTGTCTTCTGATTATTTCTAAAATGATCACATTCACCTGTAGTAAAAGCTATGTATTATATAATATGTGTCCCTGGACCACAAAACCAGCCATAAGGCTTAATTATTTGAAACTGATATTTTTATACAAGCTGAATAAATAAGCTTTCCATTGATGAATAGCAGGGGCGGTTCTAGACTCTATTTGTCGTCTCAGCTCCACTAAAACTATAATCAGCTATCTGAACGATCTTTTTCTATCTGCTGTGCTATTTATACACAGAAACTGACTTTGGCTTGTTTATGAGACGCACCTTCCCCGCACCCCTAAACCTAACCACTGCGTCTCATATGCACACCAAAATCAGTTTCTGCGTATAAATAGCACACCAGAAAAAAACACGCTTTCATGAGATCAGATCATTCACTTTCACATCTTCTCGAGTAAATATACACAATATGTCACAATGGCTGTCTTGACGAGTATCCAAGTAAACAGTCGGTTACATCTTAAATAAACATTCAGTATAAATATGCATAAATATATAACATAAATATCGGATGTGGATCCATGGATTTCTTACATTAGGCTATTAATGTTAATCAAACAACAAAAGAAAAACAGAGAATCACTCTCTTAAGTAACTTCTGTCAGTATTTATGATAGTAAATTTACAAAATATCTTCATGGAACATGATCTTAATATCCTAATGATTTTTGGCATAAAAGAAAAATGGATAATTTTGACTCATACAATGTATTGTTGGCTATTGCTACAAATATACCTGTGCTACTGAAGACTGCTTTTGTGCTCCAGGGCCACAAATGATAATAATAATAATAATAATAATAAGAGCGAATGCATGATCTAGTATGAAATCACACATATGTGATGATCTTCTTGTGGTCTCTCTGTAGCCGCGGCATGTGTTCAGTCTGCTGAAGAAGTATGTTCGCGCCGAACAGAAGGACCGGCAGCACACGCTCAAACACTTCGAACACGTGCGCATGGTCGACCCTAAGAAAGCAGCGCAGATCCGGCCTCAGGTACGAGTCAGAGTCGCTGATCATAACCTGCAGAAGCATCATTCACTTCACTCTCAGTCAGCGCTCTTCTGCTCTTCACTGAACTTTTGCACTTCATAAGGCCAATATCAATCAAAATATACATCAAAAATGATTTATTTTTTCATTTTTTGATGGTTTTGTTCAATAAGATTGAAATAATGGAGAGAGGCTGATAGTAAACTAGGTAACCTAGTTGAGGCAGTGTCATTGAGATACTATAGTAGATTTATTCATATTTTGAATGTTTTTATATTTTATTTTTATTTTCAATGTAATTTTAGTTAAAGTGTTACTAGGTTTGTTGTGGGTGTTTTGTCATTTTATTATTTTTTTATGTTTTTTTTTATTTTAAAGTAAACAGAAATTAGAAATATTGCCTTGGCAACTTATTTTAACTTTATTTTTAACTTTATTTTTTTGGCAGTTTATTAAAAAAAAATTGTTTGCTTTTATGGTTTTAGTTTTACTTACTTAACTATAATAACCCTGGTCTGAGGGTTGAGTACAATATTTGATATAAATGTTTAATATAGTCTCTCATATATATTTCATTTACACCTTAAGATTCCTGCTGTTTCTGTCATTTTTGGCCTCCATGTGTTATTTCTTATCTATTAAGTTGAGATTTGTTGAATTAGTTTAAGAATACAAGTATTTGATTAAATACACTCACACCCAAACTGGGTAAGCATCTTTAATTTAATCTAATTTGATTTGATTT
>JAFVLL020042316.1:0-57628 GCA_021397915.2 Tor tambroides | reverse complement strand
TTATTTGTGTGGTGAATATATACAGTACTCTATTTTGTGAAACAATGTTTTTACCTCATTTGTGCATATCAAAAAGTAATTGCTTTTTAAAAATATATATAAAGGGATCTAATTCTGTTTAAAGCTTGATTTTTTCATGTATTATTTAATCTTTAAGTTGGTAAAAGTATCTTGACATTTTGTATTTGCATCCTTTAAATTGCTTTTTTCTTTCTCAATAAATGGAGTTCTTCTGTTACAGCTTCAATTATATTTGAATATTAAATACTGCTATATTCAAATGAAACAGCAAGGTTCTAAGTCTCTTGATGAACAAGTGGCCTATTTTATGTGGAAACGGAGCTGTAATTAGTTTGGGATAATGCAGAACATGAAATGAGAGCGGCCTCAAATCTCTGACCTGTATTTATCAAAATGCCTTTGTGATTTGACTTCAAATGACAGAAGTCCTTTTGTAGTAACAGATCTGCTGCATCCACCATCCAAATCTGCTTTAATACAAAAATGGAAACGAACACTGAACATCCAAAGACAAATCAACACTTTTGACACAAATGGGAACAATCCATCTGTGTGAAATACCACAGTAACAAACTAGTGCAATGAACCGTACCAAAGAACTCTTACAGTTAAACAATGTCAGCATATGAAATCAAAGCACACAGCTCCATAAAGATCATCTCCTGAGGAACAATGCGTTGTGACAGAGACGTCGTGTGAAGCGGTTTACATGAAAGTCGTCTGACAGGTAAGGTAACAACAACAGATTCACCATATTATAATACAGTCACAGAATGTCACAGCAAAGCCCTCGTGCTACAAACCGAATTTGGAGAAAAGAAATACCATGTTTATCTTTAAACACTTTAAAGTTATTCAAAACGGATTTGTACCTCTGTACAAAGATAGTTATCCAATATCCTGGGGAAGAAAAAAACAGCAGCAAAGATTGAAGGTAGGTAAATTTTGTTAGCACTTGAGGCCACTCATCTGAAGGTCTTTTGAATGCATGACTCGTTAGCGAAGCAGAGCTTATCCAAAAATGGAAAGGCACTTTCATACACTAAAGGCTCTTCCTTTAGAGCTTAAGATGGAAAAATTAGCATCATAACATTGTTGACCATTCAATATTTTTAACCAAGTTTTAAAAATTATCAGACTGAATATTTAAACCAAACTACATCATCACAGTGGAGGATTTAGGAATGTAATAATGGGACACGTCTAACCTTTAAGAACACTTCAGCTGTTATTCATCCTAAAACGTACTAAATTTTATGTCCCTGTTTACAATGTCAAACATCTAAACCCTTTTTCCTACTTTCACAACTAAAGCACAAAACATACAGTAGAGTCCAAAAGAATAAAAAATGTAATTTAAACTAGACTAGGATTTTGAAACATAATTCACCATTTCTAGGTCAAAGTAAATTTGTGACATTTATTCTTACAATTTATTCTTATGAGTATTTATGGCACTTTCTTTATGCCTACGAGTAAGGTTGGTTCTTCAGATTTTTTATTTATTTATTTTTTTAACGCAGCCAAACAGCAGGATGTGGTCCAACTTGACACCGGCCAACAGTTTGACAGATTTAAAGACAACACTGCCACAGCCACTAATTACCCCAAACTGCTCTTGTGAATTCCAATTACAAAGCATTTTTCCCCATTGCTATTTCCTCATTTCATTTTGTTGTGTGTGAAAGAGCATAAATGTGTGTTTGGTGGAAGGGCATGTGTCGAAAGAGATGCGATGATCAGAGAGAGAGAGAGCGAGGGGGTGCGACAGACTGTGAGAAAAAGAGCTCTTCCTCCCATCTCTCCACGTTAAACTTGAGCTCCTGTTGCGGCAGACCGGCTCAGAGCAGATTTACACACACAAACGCACCAAATCATCTAGTGCGTGCTGGCTCAATCAGGCATCTCTCCAATCTCTCTCATGCACACAGCCGCACACTCACACACACACACCTGCTACTATCACACACTCATTGAACATTCCAGATGGGGCGTTCATCCATCCAGTGAAGGTGGGCGACTGCTGTTGAGGAATGAGCATTACGGACCGTTCTCAGCTTTCTTTTTCTTCTTGAGTTTCTTGAGTTTGTACACGTGAAATGTCTTGTTTTTGAACACTCGTGTGAAGAGGGTTGAATACGGAGGCATGTCGGTCTTAATGGCCTCACAAAACCGTGGATGAGTCGCGGGGATGAGGTCCGGCTCGTTTTCACCTGGGCCGTCCATGATCTGTAATAAAAACACATACACAAATCGGTTTTGAACTAGTGCTTCTTTTTTTCCATAAGGTGATATTTCTCTACAGTGAAAAATACAGGGCAGATTCTCAGATGAAGAAGAGTCTCAGAAGCCTTCTTTTAAAGAGCATTCCACTTTTTTATCTTTCAAATCTTAGAGAAATTGTGCCCTGAGGTTTTTTAAACATTTACTTTGAGATATATTCCCAAATTAACAGAAAGGCCTTGAAATGCTGCTGTGAGATCATTTAAGCACCCAGAGATAGAAAGAACTGCCACCCATGGGAGAGATCAGAGCGAAATCGAAAAAAAGAAAAGAAAAAAAAATATCCCACACAACACATGGCTGTTTCTGGGCCATCGGTATTGCATATACATTCCTTCTTTGGTAATTCTGTCTGCAATTAGCAAGCTTTAATTAAACCAGATAGGTTTAATCAAGGTTAAAATAACATATGCACACATAACATGTTATAAGAGTGAATCGTATACAAACTGCTGGAGGCAGAATGAGGAAAGGAATCGGGCTGCATCAAAAGAGTAAGCGAGCGAGGCTCTTTCACTGGCTGCTCGAAGTCGGATCAGAGGAGCAAGTGAGGCAAACTTCTGTGAGATCTTTCAAAGGCATGGCATTCACCTCAGATGCATGAATGACAACTGCTGACAAGCTATTTTCAGCTGGAGCTTTTTCCTAGTAAGTGGGGGGAGATGTTTTTTTTTCCCTTTTTTTTTTTTTAAGCTGACATGTGCACAGACACTGCACAAAGTGCTGCAGCTTAGAAGTTGGAAATTTTGCTTTTGTCAGATATTATGCACAACTGTAATCAACTACAAAAGAACAATCAAGCTACCCAAGTGAAAAACCTCACTTAAGCTAGATTGCTCACAGGGTGAAACAGTATTTAATAACTATGAGCTGTGGGTGAGTGAGAACAAGATGATGTGACAAAATTAAAAAATGTAAGCATCAACTTTACACAAAAGAGTTACAGAAATGTTACAGTATCTCACAAAAGTGAGTACACCCCTCACATTTCAACAACAATTTTAGTATATCTTCTCAAGGGACAATACTACACAAATGAAACTTAGATATATTTTAGAGTAGTCAATGTGCAGCTTGTACAGAAGTACAAATTTATTGTCCTCTAAAAATAACTCAACATAGCTATTATTGTCCAAATAACTGGCAACAAAAATGAGTACACCCTAAGTGAAAACTGGGTCCAAAGTGTCAACATTTTGTAGGGGGACCATTGTTATCTAGCACTGCCTTAATCCTCCTGGGCATGGAGTTCACCAGAGCTGCACAGGGTGTTGCTGGCATCCTCTTCCACTCCATAATGACATCACGGAGCTGCTGGATGTTAGTCACATGGTGCTTCTCCACTTTCCGCTTGAGGATGCCCCACATGTGCTCAATAGGGTTCAGGTCTGGAGACATACTTGGCCACTCTATCACCTTCACCTTCAGCTTCATCAGCAGGGCAGTTGTCATCTTGGCGGTGTGTTTGGGGTCGTCATCATCGGAAAACTGCTGTTTGGCCCAGTTTCTGAAGGGAGGGCTTCATGTTTTTCTTCAGAAGGTCTCAGTACATGTTGGAATCCATGTTTCACTCAATGAACTGCAGTTCCTCAGTACCAGCAGCACTCATGCAGCTCCAGACCATGATGTTACCACCACCATGCTTGACTGTAGGCAAGACACAATTTTCTTGGTACTCCTCACCAGGGCGTCACCACACATGTTGGATGCCAAACAAGTTCATCTGAGTCTCATCAGACCACAGGACATGGTTATAGTAATTCATGCTCTTGGACAGGTTGTCTTCAGCAAACTGTTTGCAGGCTTTTTCTGTGAGCCAGCTTCAGAAGAAGCTTCCTTCTGGGACAATGGCCATGCAAACCAACTTGTTGCATTGTGCGGCATATGGTCTGAGGACTGACAAGCTGACCTTCCACTTCCGCAACCTCTAAAGCAATGCTGGCTGCACTCATGCTTCTGTTGTTTGAAGTCAGCTTCTGCACCTGATGCACAGCACGAGGACCTATCTTCTTTGATCGACCCATGCGAGGCCTGTTCTGAGTAGAACCAGTCTTGGAAAACCTCTGTATGACCCTGGCCACTGTACTGTAAATCAGTTTCAGGGTGTTACCAAACTTCTTATAGCCTAGGCAATCTTTGTGGAGAGCAACAATTCTAATTCTCAAATCCTCAGAGAGTTCTTTGCCATGAGGTGCCATGTTGAACATCCAGCGGTCATTATGAGAGAATTGTACTCAAAGCACCAAATTTTAACTGCTCTAATATAAGATACACAAATTTGTATGGTCCTGTCAAGCAGACAAAAACATGAACATGATGAATAGGACATGTGGCTTTGCATGGTTAAACGACGTATAGCTGTTATCACTTAGAGTGTACTCACTTTTGTTGCCAGCTTTTTTGACAATAATGGCCGTATGTTGAGTTATTTTCAGAGGACAGTGAATCTTCACTGCTATACAAGTTGCACATTGACTACTCTAAAATATATATAAGTTTCATTTCTATAGTATTGTCCCTTGAGAAGATATACTAAAATAGTTGCCTAAATGTGAGGGGTGTACTCATTTTTGTGAGATACTGTATGTGAGAAATGAAAACACCTCTGAGAGCTGAAGAGATTTCCAATATAAAAATAATCAAGCAAGACCAGTGAGCTTAGCATCTAACCCAAATGATATTTGTTTATAGCCATGTGAAGGATTCAGTAAAGGGCAAAGCTGTTAGTTTTAACCGCTGAAAAAGTCTCTGGTTCTTGCACAGAAACTTTCATTTAAACAGAACGAGTGTGGTGTGTGTGGGCATGAACTGGAGATGCTGTGTGTGACCTACATGTCCGTTTGCCAGGTCGAGCAGGTCCCTCAACCTACAACCACGGCTGTGCCTGCGCTCGTAGCAGATGCTGTCCTCCAGCATGATGTAGTCCGCTCCAACCGAACAGAGGACTTTATGAACCTCCTCAGCAGACTGACGCGCATAGATCTGATATACCTGCAGGGAACGAAAAGGACAAAGATGGGAGAAAGATAGATATTAGGTGCTGTAGCTTACAGTTTAAAGGCTGCAGATTCATTGTTTTTGTGGTAAAAATGTACTGCAAGGTGCTCCAGGGGAAAAAAAGTCTCTAAATGAAGAATAACAGGACATCAAAGTGGTTTGGAGTTTTTAATGGCAAACTATGACGAAAATCTATTGATCTTTTCTTCAATGGCTAAAAACAAGACAAAAATGTTAGGGAGGCATGATTTGGTAAGAGATTCAATCAAAACTAATCTCCTGTATGGTAGGGAGGTTAGATACGCACCTTTAAATTGTAAACTACTACTAAGTTAGCAGACACATGCAGAATGTTTCAATTTCTCAGAGAAAGAGAAGAGCAGGGACAACTCGAAAGAGAACTTTGTCATAAATGAACAAACGGTTGGGAGAATATCAGATGTGTTTCAGAGTACTGGACCTGTGCATTAGGTCCTAAAGTGACAGCAGTCTAATATACCTGCTACTGCCTGTGTCCTTAATTTTTACAGAAAGCAGACCATGTTCTGGTTTCTTTAGTAAAAGTGGTTTTATTTCATTTTAAGATGTCACAAGAGTTAAATCTAACAATGAACAATATATTTTTACAGAATTTATTAATCTTTGTTAATGTTAGCTAGTAAAAATTTTCATGTTCATGTTAGTTCACAGTACATTAACTAATGTTAACAGATACAGCTTTAAATTTTAACAATGTATTAGTAAGTTTTGAACTTAATATTAACTTAGATTAATAAATGCTAAATAAACATTGTTCATGTTAACTAACATAGTTAATGTTAACAAATGAAACCTTATTGTAAAATGTAACCAAAATGCTTAATGCATTAATTAAACAAATGCATTGATTTAATTAATATAACTAAAACCATTATGATATTTAGTTGACTAAAACTAGATTAAAACTAAATCAATTCAGCTGACAATGTGGCAATCTAAAGACTATGACTAAAAATAAATCAATTTTCTGTCAGAATAAACACTGATTTGAAGGACTTATGCCACTGGTTTGGCACATGCTACTTATGTCACTGTTGGAAGGGCCAAGCTGCTGAAATATCACTGATGCACTATAAGGCACTTGATTTATTGCTTTTTAAACTTACAGTTTAAAGTTATTAATAAACATGTTATTAAACATTTGTGCATAAAGAAGGCATTTAAACATTTTAATGTTAGTAATTTTTTAATAGCATTGTTGTAATAGACCAAGCAGAAATACAGCAAGCAGAAAACAATGTTAGAGTAGTGCATACACAGTTTCACATACCATTAATATATATACTTACAGTATTTCAATTAATAGAGCAATATGGCAGCATAATTGAGGACACTATGTTAAGGTTTGACATTTGCGTATATCACATGGAGATGTAGGTCAATATGCCAGAAAGGCTGCTGTAAACTCAGTGGTAGGGTTTTCGTGCCCTTTTTATTAGCAGATGTTGACAGACTAATCACAACTAAAACTCATTTTCTCATGAGCCACAGATGCATACTATACAGAGAACAGAACACTCTGATGAAATCCATGGCAACCGACCAAATAACATTACTGTTACAAGAATCGCCAACCTAATAAGCCTCACAATAACATTGGAAAAATGAATTATGGATTCATAATGTATTTGCTGATATGATGTATAGGTATTTATGGACAATTTTCCATGACAAAATGTAAATAAATACCTCACATTCAAATATTATTTTGTATGGATGTAAAAAAAAAAATCATTGCATTGTATTTATGTTGCATGCTCGCAATAAGCGCCTCATCACCTCAGTCTGATGAGAAAATAATCAACATTTCAGATATCAAATATTATGCAATATGAACTACAAGAATGTTCAAAGTAATATGCACTTCGCCTCCTTCAGCTCATTGTTACAGGAAAGCTACCACCATCATGCTGTGATCTGCTGATCACAATGTCTTTGTCAATGTGTTAATGCCCACCTCTCATGCTTGCAACAGATCCACAAATCATCATAAATGGATATAATTGGTGGAAATGAATGGACTAATTACAATGTAAGCATCTCACCGACTCAGATATTATCACTTTGGCCATACACAAATTGAAAAGAATGAAACCAAATCATGACAGAGCCAGTTATTAACTAGCATTTAGCTTAGTTAAATTAAAGCAGCATGCTACTCACAAACTTTCATTTAAAACTTAACAGTTTAATTAAAATTTAAAAAAAAAAAAAATACAAACAGTATGCTTATTATTGTGGTATTGTTGCAGTTAGGGGTGCGTAGCAAAGCCAGTATTTATGTACAGTATGTGCTGCACCAGCAAAATTATTTGCATCTATATTCAGACAAAACTATAGGAAAACCAATTTAATGTAATCCTGTACCTATCATAGTTAACATATACCAAATATGCCATCCTATAATTCATAAAATTATTTTTATTACAAAACTTCTGTAAATATCATTTACGACATTTTCCCACCACTTGTTGCTAAACCATCACTTTGTCCCCACCACTTTCTGAAATCCATTAAAAAAAATAACTTGTGGAGCCTATGCACAACACACTGAAAAAGCATCTCCAATCCAGTGGTGAGCAGACAGGCACGCAGGACACATGGTTTTCAGCCTTGGTTCCTTAACTATTTTTCTCATTCATTTTACCCTTTAGGATTTTTAAAAATGTCTTCATTAAAGAGTTATAAGCCATGGACCAAACCAACCAGCTATGAGGAGAATCACAACATTACAAACATCAGTTTGAAGCAAAAAGTTTCTGAAAATCCGATAAAAATACAAAGGTACAAGAACTTCAACCCCATGAAGCATTGCAAATGACAATTTGAATCAAATTAAATGATTAAATGTGCGTGCTAAAGTGTTCTTTTGGTGCAGTCTGCTTGTTGCAATTCCGACTGCTTTAGATTTCTCAGCTGAATCATGAGTAATGTCGTTTTCACCAGGAATTTCACTGTTGAATACAGCATAAAAAAATGAAAATGCTGGCTGATGGCTTCAACAAAAGCACATACCAGTTAACAACCTTGTAGCTGTCTTTAAAGGTTTACAAGATACTGTTCCAAATCAGTTGCCCTAGAGAAAGTGAATGAGATTTTTACTTCTGGATTGTTGCACTGTGTCTGGTTTCTGCACTACTTTACACGCTTGCTGCTGCACATCAGAAATGGCAACACGACTACTTGATCATGCTGCTCTCATTTTCATTCAAGGAGTTTACGCTTGTTTACTTTACACACTCACTATTGTGTAGAAATTTTAGTTGTTTAGCTAAAATCCCATCTGTTATCCTAGAACAATACGAAATAACTGCATCTAACCAGTTCAACAAATTGTTGAACCCCTAGTTGTTATTTTAGAAGCAATGTGAATGTTTAAAAATGCATAAAAGTAAAGTTTTCAATTGACTTTTATATAAACATACACACGCATTATAGTGTTGGTTACATCTTTATAGTTTAAAGCGTAAGGTAAATTTTCAGTAAACACAACTGCGAAACAGTGTAAACATCAAACTGAGTTGGTACATGAATTTATATCTTGCTGTAGTAAAACCCAAACCCAGAGGGGACTTCTTCCTGCCTCCTCATTTTAAAGTCCTCACACACCCTTGCAACTCTCTGCACGTCTCCATTTGGAGAACCTCTGCTTTAATGTACTGATTTGATGGGTAATTTGGGTCTTTCTGGTTAGATCAATTCTCATCTATTCTCTGAATGAAGCAGGAACAGTACAGCAGAAGTCTAGCCTTCCACCAACTGTTCAGATCTATATTTTCTTCCTCTACATTCATGAACAAAGAGAGTGAACACACCGTCATCTGATCATCAGAAATCCTCTGACTTTGACCACCTCAACATTCTGCCTCGCAAACTCAAGCACTGAACCTCTGCTACAGACAAATGCCCTGTAGTGAAGCCAAAGGAAACATGACGCTTCTTTCAGACAGAAATAGAAGAGAAAGACAGCCGATACAATTAGAATTACAGCTCAGTGTACATTACACATTTTAATGAGGATGTTTTCACAGATAAGTGCCACATATCAGAGCAGTGCTGTGGAGTTTATTTCACTTCATAAAGACACCCACTGATGTGTCAACTTCCAACCACCTCAATGAGAAACCTAATTAAATTAATTATGCCAAAAGTCACACTTCTGCTGATGAGGCCAAGTATATAACACTGCATATGTCATTAAGAAAACCCTTAAAGAGGATTTATGAACCATTTACTCATGATCTTCTTGATACGGCCCATTTATAAGCTCATCATTAAGATTATCAGCTGATTTGTTAAGGTACACAGTTGTAGACTCCAATGCATTTACTTCTTCTAACACCGTGTCCTAACTACACGCGACGCGACGACGCGACACGCGATAAAAGGTATCTTTTCCATGTTAATCAGAGTTTTTGTCCTAACTAGCCGCGACGGCGACACGCGAAATTTCTAATTTAGAAACGGTTTCTATTTCCGCGACGTCGCGGCTGGAACAACAACATACAAACTAATGACAGTGATAATCTCAGGTACTGATTATGTGCTTTATTCAAAGTTAAACGTGTATAATGTGAGTTTAAATATCATTCTGCGTGACCGTTATAGCCATACTGAAAGCAACAACAGATAGTTTACCTCAGATCTTGTAAATAAGATAATGCACGTTAAAACTGTAGACTCAGTGCGAACCAACAAGCGTATTCCATGACAAAGATGGTCTCAGTCACTCAGTATGTACTATTAATAATTTTAAAAAGGTTTAATATTTGTGAATTAGATTATAAACATATCCATTTTGTTGCGAGTGCAGTGCGCTTCAAGGGAGAGCCCGCCCACACACGCTTCTGATTGGCTGTGATATTTGATTGATTCTGTCGCGTCGCGCTGTCGCGTCGCGTGTAGTGTGGACAGCCAAACTGCGTTTCGCTGGAATCCTGTCGCGTCGCGTGTAGTTAGGACACGGTGTAACAGTATCTAAAGAGTTTTCAGTGTTAGTGTTAGTTTCTGACTGCTGATTGCTGCTTCATTTATTTCAATTTACATAACAGGGCATGATTGCAAAAGAGAAGATTTGATTCTTTGTTCATACGCTTGTAAGAAGTTTTTCATTTTATATAATGCAGACCTGGGTCTGATTGACCATATATTCAGCTCTGAAGCAAAATATTATTGTGCATATTTTATGTAAATAATATTCATTTAATAAAATATATGTATATTTCTTGACTGCGGCACAATCATAAACCAATACACCCTTGATTGCTGCTCGTACGCAATACTAAGCATTTTAGTATTGCCACTAAATAAACAAAAACATTTTCCAAAAGGTGAGTCAATTTTTGCCCCAGGAGATCCTACACATAATAGGCTTGTTTTGCTTGAATCACAATTCAATCCAAGTTCTGAGACTCTTACCTGTCTGGTCCTCTCTCTCAGTGCCTGGTCCTCATAGTGTGGATGGTTTGTCAATACTCTCCCCGTACATAGCTTAATTCCCGCCAACAGCTGCATGCTGCCTGCAAACACTGCCCGTTTGGGTGTCTTCAATCTGTCAAGAAAAAAAGGAAAAAACATGAGAGAGCTCTGTTACATACACATCTCAAGTTTCACTAATATTTCAAGACAGGCGATTGCACAAGGGGGCTGGGTATGTAGTGGTGGCATTTATGAGAAAAGCTAAGCCTGCAGACATTTATTTCAGGTGAAGGTGGAAATGCGAAATGGTTCAGTGAGGAGGGACGCAGTCATTTGTACACTCCCATCACCCATGTCTGAAACGCAGAAGGTTTGAAGTCTACTGCAGGTTTAAAAGGCACTCTGTCTGTCTGGATGAGATCTGTCTCCTGTCATTTTATATATGTGCATGGCATGGAGGAAAGTGCTGAAGCTGTATGTTATTTGAATAGCCTGACGGATGTTTCAGAGACCATCTGTTTATCAAAATATAACCTTTCAAAATCAGCTTCAACATTCTACACAACATTCTATTCCTGAGCATTAGTATCCACACCAGACAGAAGCCTCTGGGAGGAGAAAACACGTTCCATATTTTTTGTTGTTGATGGTATTTCGGGGCAAATTTTGCATTGGTAAAAGCAGCCAAATTTGCCAGATTCCAGCATGAGCAGATTGCGTGACATACCCTTTATCCTCAAAACTGCACAAGTTGAAAGAAAAAATCATCCAAAGTACTAAAATACATTTGCAACTAGAATAAACATTTGTGCTCCCCACAGTGTCTTTTATGGAATAAATAATTGCACAACACTGAAATAAAGAGACATTTTGAAACCAAACAAACATCAAGCCTGTTAGGGATCTGTACACTTTACATCGTAGTTATATATATATATATATATATATATATATATATATATATATAAAGTTACTCTGTATTTTATGGTGTTTTGTTACAGTGTAATTTCACAAAAAAGTATTTAGTAATAGTTACCAAGAAAAAAAATAAAAACATTAAAAAAAAAAAAACTGATTAAATGTAAATCAAAACAGTTCACAGTGATATTGATACATTTCCATTTTTAATTGTAGAGACTTTTTTCCACAAAAAGCAATTTTGGAACGGCGTTGGGTCATCACTTGATGTCTGACCCAATGCAATCTGGGTCCCAAAACAAGTTAAAACAACCACTGATTAAAAAAGCGACCTCAGGCACTCCAAACTCCCATCCCATGTCTGTTCAATTTGTTTAGGCAATAAAACAAAATATTGTCACAGACGTCTTGCTTCAAGGTCAGTTTCAACTGAAGCCAGTAAAGACAAAGTGTCTGTGCTAGTGAAGGTTACAGAGGATATGATGGTTTCATCTCTATCCAGTCTGGAATGATTAAATATTGGATGCATGGAAGAAATATTTCATTACAAAGGAGCGAGTGTGGTCAGTATAGGTCAACCATGAACATGGACCCTCACAGGACAACCTTGCTCCAAGTTTAATAACTGCTACACACACACAGACAAAATCCAAAATTAACCCCATAGCGGTTAAAAAAAACAACAAAAAAAACACCCTGCTTCATCTCTGGTCAGCTCGTACCACACATGAAAAGACGTTAACAAAGCGGACAGACTCACAAACACACACTCACACAGGGTGACTAACAGCTATTTTCAATCTAAAGTTTACTAAAGCAATGAAGCAGCAAAGAAAGAAAGAAAAATGGCTCCAATTTCAGTGAGCTCAAAGAATTTGGCATGACCTTCACCACAAAGACAAACTAACGTCTGATCACATATACCTATGAACGCATCTATGAAAAAGATAGCAAGAGACAGAGGTTCTTCCAATAACAGGGTTCAGGAGCAGCCCTTCGGATACTAATGGGGAATGTGGACTGGAAAATAAGGAAATATTAGACTACTGTGGAACTTTGAAGAGAAAAACTTTGAAAAGAGATACAGTACACATTATACTGCTAGATAGACAGACAGACAGATAGATACCAACGTAAAATCCGATTGAATTCATTGAAAACATTCTAGTTTTCATCAGTTTCTTTGTCTTGTCTTCCAGCATAAATGTCTATAGAGATATTATTAGATCTTGTTTTGTTCCAGTGTACTGTTGTGTTGTCTAAACCTAGAGAGGTTTTGCTTCAAACAAGTGAACTAATCTGCCAAGACAAAAAGCACTTATGGGTCAGTCTGTCAAATCAGACAAAATTTAAGAAGTGTGTTGCTGCACCCACTCAAAACCCACTTTATTTATTGTTTCTGTGTAATATGGGACCCAAGGTCTAATTACAAAGATATATTTCTGTGTATATGTCAGTTTAAGCGTGCAACCGTTTCAAAATGTCTCTGGGAACAGGGCACCAATTTCAATAAAAGGATATGTTTCAGTCCAGTCACTTTTTATATACTTTTACCGCTGATCTACTCTAAAGGCATAGCATTGAAATTGGATACGTATGTGTATTGTATGTTCACTCTACCACTTTATTTCCTTCTATTTTTGAACACTTGATGAATTAAATCAAAATAACAAAATATGTATTACAGTGATGATATATAAACTGAAATAGGATGCATGTCTTTGTTTCCCTAGTAGAAAAGACATGCTTCTTCAAATAAAGCTCAGTGTTCACCAACCATAAAACAATGCATATTCAGAAACTGTTTAAAATGTTATAGTATTCATTTTACCTGAATAAGTTAATGTTAAAAGTAATGTGTATGTGAATGAATCCATCGAAATGTAAAAATGTATTGAATCAGGTAAATTGAAAATGCATTATTCAAAAAGAAAGCATTGTAATGAATTAAAATAAAAATACATACATACACTATATTGCCTAAAGTATTGGGTCGCCCTCTTCTAATGAACAGGTTTGACTACTTTAGTAATTTCTATGAGTACAAATCTTAATGTTAAAGCATATAATGATATTCTAGGGAATTGTGTGCTTCTAATATTATAGCAACAGTTTGGACAGGACCCTTTTCTATTCTAACATGACAATGCCTCTGTGTATAAGGCAAGGTTCAAAAAGAAAATGATTGATTCAGTCAGTGTGGAAGAACTTGACTGGTCTGCATAAAACCAAGTCCTAATCCCAGTTTAACACCTCTGGTATGACTGTAAATGCAGGCCTTGAGCCAAAAACTCAAATGACTTGCCAACAAATGACTTGTACATACACTATATAGACAAAAATATTGGGACACCTCCTTCTTTAGACAGAAAAATGCACTTACAAATCTGTGGCAACAACGACGGGAACATAATTCATGTATTTTAAAAATTGTATTTCCCATCTCTGTTGCAACTGTTTTGGACGTTTCTAAATTCTCTGTACCAATATGTACAATTCTTTGGTTTTGTGTGATGTTTTTTTGGCTCAAGGTCTGCATTTAGTCACACCAGAGGTGTTAAACTGGGATTAGGACTTGGTTTTATGCAGTCAGTCAAGTTCTTCCACACTGACTGAATCAATAATTTTCTTTTTTTGAACCTTTGCCTTATACACAGAGGCATTGTCATGTTAGAATAGGAAAGGGTCCTATTTAAACTGTTGCTATAATATTAGAACCACACACATTTTCTAGGAATATATCATTATATGCTTTAACATTAAGATTTGTACTCACAGAAATTACTAAAGTAGTCAAACCTGTTCATTAGAAGGGGGCGACCCAATACTTTTGGCAATATAGTGTATATGAATTTCACAAAATATTCAATCATACACAGAAAAAGAGTTCATAAGAATGTGCCTAATAAACTTCTGGCAAGACTCCAAAGTAATGTTCTCTCAAGCCACTTCTATTACCAGATGACGGATTTTCCCCTCAGACTAACTTCTATCAAATATCGTCCACAGAGAAGCACACGGTCAACTACAGTAGCACAGATGTCATCAAAGACAAATGATCTCCTTCGTCTTCCTCTCCCTAATAGACCTTTTTCACACTTCCGTGTTCACACAGCAAAAGGCTTCAATAATAGTAAGTAAAGAAACTTCTGTTTTATCCTTCATCAATGACAGCGACTGCAGAGCAGAATTATTATTGAGTTCAAATGCACAATTCATTACCAGTAATGCTTCCAAACAGCCTTAACTTACTTCTATATGATCTCCCGTGGATGGCGATAAAAAGACGAATGGTTTCGTGCTATTCGACATCCATGACAGCATGTTTTTTATGGTTTTGAATGGCGAGTTCACAAAATCTGACTCCGGTTTTATCACTGAAATGCAAGTGCAATACATACATACACAAAACATATACTTTATGAGTAAAGATTGTAAAGTGACCTGAAAGTTGTGCTACAGTACAGCTTATGCACATTAGGTTAGTTTTAAGGATGTGAGTTAACTGTGTGTGACTGCATTTGCATTTACAAGTTTGGTGAGAAAAGGTTTACTAGATTTTCAACAAGCTTAGCTCAAGGATGTGTTGGATTTTTGTTTTGCAATCACATAATGGGGGGATTTTCTGGAGTCACTTCCAGCTCATCTGGTCTTAAACATACAATACATTGGTGTAATATCTGTTAACCAAGGAATTTCTGAATAGACTGACCTTTGACCTCGCCAACAGTGCATCATTTTCTGCTTTTGGGGGTCTCTATGTAATTACTCCATATTGACATGGGACTGCACTGGCCTCTACCAGATTTACATTTAATTTCAGATTTATATTCTGTTATGTAAATGTCAGCTTGTGTTAGCCTGCACCCTGCTGACATTATAAAAATTGATTAACATCATTAATATTCCAAAGAGGGGGACACAGAGGGTGGCCTGAGCAGCCATCTCTTCATAGACGTATGCCTATGCAGTACATCTCCTTAGACAGAAATGCGTTTTGAATTTAGTGAGCAAAATGAATGACCTCACATTAGATTGATGTTGATCCACTTTTATAAATACAGATAAATCAGTCCGTGTTGGGTGTTTGTTAAGCACTTAATCATTTCAAAGGCTGATATTGATAGCATGGTTGGACGTGTCAGTCATGTGCCTTGAGATATCTCAATGTCATTGGCTTCAATCACTGCCTGTGCACCAGTACTACAAACTCTCAAGGCCACAATAATGATATACCCAGACATAACTGTCTAAATTATCACGCGTTAAAAATGTCTGGTATCTGCTGTTGATCTGGGTCAGACTGATGAGTGCTCTGGATGATACGTTCTGCACAGTGACCGTTTGTCAAATGGTCTGATAGTCTGATGGCATAAAAAAAAAAAATCAATTAGGTACCGAATGACATGAAAACAGTCTGTCAACACTTCAAGACTGAAGAGAGAGGCAAGCGATGGATAGAAAGGCAGATGAAAGGTCAATGACAAATAAGAGTGTGAGAACTAAAGACAAGGAAAAATATTTTACAAAATCTAGCTTAAAAAGCTTTTGCCAAGTGTTTCATGTTGGTTTTATATAAATGTTCATGTTGGTTTTGTTTTATTTCTTACACCATACAGTTGTATTAAAACCACTTTATGCATGTATGAAGTGCATTTTTATCATGTTTTTTTTTTGAACAAATGAATAGATTCAAAAAAGAAAGTCTATAAGGCAATTCTATCCAAGGTAAATTGATGTGGGGGAAGAGTACATCTTTTCACAATTACTGTGCGCAGACAAAAACAAACATATTCATATCCACCTTATTTTGTGAGCTATTTTCTGTGAATATGTGAGAATTCGGATTCATTAGCCGCCATTGGTAAATAACCAGAAGAATAACAAAGTGCAGTAAACAGTAAAACTATTTGCACTTCAAACCAGTGTGTTCATAATTATGACAATACATTAAAATAATACCAGTTTGCAATATCCAGCAGCATAACAAGCTATTTTGTACAGCTAAAAATAATTGAAAGCAGATGACTCCGGAAGCCTCACACATTCAAGTTACAAATGGCCACACTTGCTCATACGTTAAAAATAAGGTGGATAGCCTTAAATGTCCTTCAGATGGCAGAGGAGCAGACAATGAGATGCAATGCATCAGACAGACACACAAACAGACTGGCCAGTGTGGAGATAAGGCTAAATCAGGATGGCATCTGTGAGTGCTCTCAAGTTGTGTGGACCTTAATCCTGTGAATCAAAGAGAGAAAGAGGGAAAAAGAGAGGAAGGCAGGTCTCAGGGAGCGTCTGACTGAGGGGGGTTCACAGAGTGATGATAGACTGATTGATCGGGCGAGAACACAACTTAAAATGTCAATGATTGATCTGTACGCAAAAGGAATGAACTCGAGTAAAATGAAATTTCACTCAGTAGGTTTCAGAAGTCACTTAAAGAAGTAATTTGGGTCTAGTAAACCTATTTGTAACTAAGCCACAGAAATGCTTTTAAATGAACAATAATTCCAGCAAAATGTGTCTGAGACTTCTTGTTAGATTCCACAACAACTGGCAAAAGCGCCAATTTATGCGAATTACAAAATGTGCAATTCTCAGTGGTAAAACAAGAAAAATGACAAGTGCGAAATGGTGTCAGCTAACCTTTCATTTGTGAACAGAGTGTGTATATTGGGGTGTTTGTGAATTAGTGAAATTCTGTTGGAGTTCAAACAAGGCTAGCATCTGTGAGCTCGGCTATTAGCGCTGCGTTAGTGAAATATCTCCACAGAGACATCTCCAACAACATCTCCATCGAGACGTCTACAGCAGCAGCAGCAGCAGCAGCAAAAGCCACTAATTTGATCAAATTAAACTGGAAAGTGGAGGAAAGTGGCTAGAGTGACAATTAGAGTGGAAGTGAGAGTGAAGACGTCGAAAACACGAAGGAAAGAAAGAAATAAAAACAGAGAAAACAGCAGGAGGAAAATGCATCTTTGTTCAGATGGGGAACACAAATTACTTGTGCTCGGAGGGGCTGAGAAAGTTTTTCCTTCAGAGAAAACAAAAGGCTAATTTATCTTCATTATTTCAAAACAAGGCAACATTCAGAAATAACTCCTTTATGGGGGCTATAACAAAAGAGTGCACAGTAGAAAACTACAAAACAAAAGAGGGAAAATTAATTACATGGCAGGGAGACGCTCACAATGATAAGGCTGACTGTGATGACAGAGTCTCAGAACTGCGACAAAGGACTTGCTTCCATTTACGGGACAGATGCAGTTCTACTGAAAGGCCACTGATCAGTCATGAAGAGAAGACACAAACACATGACACCCTCCCCAAAAGCCTTCTCAGCCAATCTGCAGAGATTGTAGGTTCTAAACTGTTGGTTAGAGATTATGATGGCACTCACATGGGTGGTTTGTGCTATGAACTAGCCCAGAGGTTCCCAACCCCTTTCTCATGGGACTTGTTTTGTCAAATCACATTCTTGCACAATGCTATGGAACAGAACATATTGTGTTGGACTACTTTTAATTTGATAAAGTAGCAATACATGACATAACCAAAGACAAAGACATTCTGCAAAGTTTACTTGGGGTTTTACGCATATGGTTAAGTACGTGTATCGTACATTTAGCTCACACAGGACCTTGCATTTTTTCACTAATTAGTTGGCCCAAAAAACAGCAACCCTGACCATGGACACTGATTCACAGTTGAAAAAGAAATAGAAGATACAGAACAACTAGGGGTTGACAACTATGAGCCCAAATATTCAAATAAAATATTTTCTAAAAATGCTCATCCCTAGGAACAACAACAACAAAATACTGGATGACCACAACAATAGAAGCCCTTGAGTGAGGTGAATTAAGGTGCAACTCTAGCTTGAAAGAGCACAAACATGTTGGTGCTGATAGCCTTGTGGGCAATCCACCGATATATAGCGCCATTGTGCTACGGCTGAATCCTGGCTCAGAAACAACATTCATAGGACAGTTCACGTCAGATTTTGTTACTGTTTAAATGTTATTTGGCAAGCAGTTTTCGGGAATTCAGTATTTTCCCATTCAAGCAGACGCAAGCTGATCTTGATATAGGTCTAAAACAGCTGCCAGGAGATGTTGCAAACATGGCCACAGGGTGAACTGACTTTCCTTGAAAGATACTTTGATTCATGCACACTATCAAAAGGAGTAAGTGTATTCAGCTGTACACATACACTAGCAAAGTACATAGATGGTGCAGCACCCCTTTTTGGTAATTTTTTTTAATTTTTTTTTAGCTCCCTTCAAGCAATCTGTCACTCCCTTGAGATCACAGCAATTAGCAAAAGACAACGATCCAATCAAATCCAGATGGACAAATTAAGCCCCACTCTACATTTTTTTTAACTCAAGAAGCCATTTCTCTCAGATATCTCTCACAATAGAGAAGAAAATTCGATCACAATTTAAAAAAAAACCCATCCAAGATGGCAGACAAAACAAGAATTCAGCTTCAAATAATAAAATATTTAATTAAAATAGACTACATTTAAATGAGTGTTATGTATTTTTATATCAGATTTTATGTTAAAATATTGCAACATGCTAAAGCCAGGGTAGAGCAAAACAGTTGGTTCTAGATTAGGTAATTATATCCCATTCATTTTCTCCATAGTGAAATAGATTTTTCTCAACTCTCATGAGCTCTGAGGTTGTTAAGTGATGCTATATGCTTCTTCATTTTGCATACAATACTCATCACCCTTAAGACTATGCCAAGAGCAAAGATAGCAGATTTTAAATTGCATACTTATGACCATTGAGATGAATAAGAATGCTAACGAATCGCTTTCTTAAGCTATTACAGACCTCCTTGGAGTCAAGTCTTCTGTGTGCTTCATGTAAGGAGCATTATAATAACACACAGACTCGCTGCCTGCATGTGTACAGCATTCCAAATCAATCACTCATGAGGATGCTGCCTATGTGGGCAAGGCAGCTCTCTAGGTACCTGTCACTCTACACTATACAGCTGTCTAATAAAACCAGCAAAATCACAAAAGTGGAAAAATTTACTTTCACGCACTCACTATAAAATCATCCACAGTGTCTAGTGTGTTGCCTTTTAGCTCAAGATAAATCAAAAGATTGCTTGACAGCGATGCTTTCACAATTGTAGTTGTTCACCCTCCCTGCTCACATTGTGCCACAGTATGTGGTTTATTATGCAGTAAGTTCCAATCATGGTTAGAGGAGGCTGATACTGCCACTCTCCTCAATACGCTTTTCATGCTCACCCTCCCTTCTAGGCAGAAGAGCATCTCTGGTAATCTACATATAAAACAGTGCAGGCTTTGGCAAGCCAAGCACAGACAGAAGTGTGAAGTGATCCCCGCTTAACTCTTTCATCTCATGGTTAATTAGCGTGTGGAAGCGGCTTTATGCCGCAGCATCAGCCAAGGGAACTCACCCACTAATCCCTGACACAAATCGCATTTTCTTCAGGGAGAGATCACCTGTGTCACTGCAGCCCAAACATCTCACTCTTTCTCACACAATCACACATATAAACTTGACTATGAGCAAGCGCTTTTTTTCCGCTTGCAGTGAGAATGGTGTCATTGATGAAACCCTCTGTTGCCAACCGCTGGAGTCTCTCCAGCACCTAATGTCTAATTCATGACGTCCATCTTAAACCGGCCCAGTTCCAAACACAAGTACCTGCTGCAAATCTTATCCAATGAATAGAGTATTCACTACGGCATTTTATTTATATCCTTCACAGTTCGTAATGGAGTGAAAGAGAGCAAGAGAAAAGACATTTTATATTAGTTTGATCAAGAATTTGGCAATTTTATGGACGTTAAGTGCCAGTTTTACTTTTCAGCCCCCATGAAATGCAGTATATTGTGATTTCTTTGATGCCGAATGCTAGATTTTGTTTTCCAGCATGCACGGCATCATGAATAAATTATGCAAATCAGTGCCTCAATGTTTTTGTTTTTACAATTTACCACATTATGTGCATGATGTTGTGTTTGTAATTTTCTTTGGGCTGTGTGTTAAGGTGTTAAAGACATCATCTCTTAAAGTGTCATGTTTTGTGTGAGAAACATTAAAGGAATAGTTCAAAATGAGTCTAAAAAATAAAATGTGCTTAAAATGTACTCAACCTCAGGCCATCCAAGATGTAGATGAGCTTGTTTCTTCATCAGAACAGATTTGCAGGAATTTAGCATCACATCACATGCACACCAGTGGATCATCTGTACTGAATGGGTGCCGTCAGAATGAGAGTTCAAACAGCTGATAAAAACATCACAACAATCTAACAGTAATTAATTAATGCCTTTGAAGTGAAAAGCCACATGTTTGTAAATAACAAATCCATTAATTAAGGTTAATTCATTTTAACTTTAAACCACCACTTCTGGAAAAAATACAAGTCTATAATCAATAATAAATAATAAAATTTCAGCCAATGAAAAAGTAAATTCTCTGTTCTCCTGTTTTGAACTGTTTTCGCTTTTAAACAGTGCTTGATCTGTATGTGTGTGTGTGTGTGTGTGCGTATATATATATATATATATATATATATATATATAAATTTCTCCCAATTCAAACAAGATGTTTTTTCACTGGAGAAAGCAATATTGAAGATGGAGGAGGACTAGTTTTTTTTTTTAGCCGCAAAGCAAAATTTTGAGGTCAAGATTGTCTTAATTATGGATTTATTACAAACACACAGCTTTTGCTTCACAAGATGTTAATTGATGGACTGGAGTCTAGTCGATTACTTGTGGATTACTGTGATGCTTTTATCAGCTATTTGAACTCTCGTTTTAACAGCACCCATTCACTGCAGAGGATCCATTGGTGAGTGATGTAATGCTAAATTTCTCCAAATCTGTTCTGATAAAGAAACAAACTCATCTACATCTTGGATGGCCTGAGGGGGAGTACATTTTCAGCTATGTTTCATTTTTGGCTGAACTATTTCTTTAAAGACCGTGTACACCAGACTGAATCGTTATTATGTGTTTGTAGCACTTATTATAAAACGCTGCTAGCGGGAGCATCTTCTCAATTATACTAATTATTCAGTGAACAGCAAAAAAAAATAAAAAATAAAAAATAACAGACCAAACTACATCACAGCCCATATAGCGTATAGCTAAATAAAAACAGATTGTGTGATGATAAGGATGGATTACTGCAAAAGAAGTTTGGCATGCAGATGCGAAGGACTTCAACACTTCTAAAATAAACAACTAAGTAAATGAAAAGTTCATATAATATTAATCTCTCCCTCTTATAGATGCCAGTGAATACCCTTTGTTGTGCCATCGGTGGCTTGCATGCCTAAGGTTGCAGACCTCTGGTCTGACGGTTGTCTGCGAATGTTTGCTTGTAGCATGTAAGAGGAAGATTACAGCTGCTTTACCTGATCCACTCCATTAGCTCCACAGTGTCTGGGTCATAAAACTCTCTCAGCTCAGAAATCTCCTCCATCAGTCTGGGCCAGAACTGTCAACAGAAAGACAGCGATTGAGACGGAGGGAGAGTGTGAGACCGCTGTAATGGGAATGACTCACATATAATCAATGATCAACAAAGCAATCCAACAAACATCCAAATACACAAACATACACAATTCATATCTGATTGCTCATTCCCATTGCGGTGTTAACAGAGAAAAAAAAAAATAGCATTGTGGAATCAAAACTCTCCTAAATAACACACACAGTGGGATACGAATTCCATTTGCGTGCACTAGGATTCCTGCGTGACCGTTTATGCTGTACAGCCACCCAGGCAGCTTAGCAATATATGCAAATAGATACATGACAGCATAGTTGAAAATGTCTTACCTTGTAATAAAGAAACGCCAGTATTACAATAGGAACAGAGTACCTGATCAGTCTCATCTGTGGAAACAGATTAATAACATAAATGGATAAATAACTATATAAATAGGAAGAAACAGGATGTAATTGTTTGGGCTTGAGGGCTGTAGCTACATTGCCACCTAGTGGGGAAATGATATGTTCAGCTGTGTGCACATGGGCACATTTACGACAAAGAAAACCATGCCTCGCTGAAACTCAATATTAGTTCATAACACTGAGCATTATAGCTTCAACATTACACTTGTATATAGTTATATGTGATAACCATCTGTTGTGGGTTTCTATACTTCTATACGTGCTGAGCTCTATTATTAAACCCGTGGTTTTTTTGCTATTGCTTGAATTGAGAGTATTGAGAGAACAGGGTAAGCTGGCTAAACTCTATTATATCCTTAATCTACCAAACCTATTAATATTACATTAACATATAGAAGCAAATCAGAAAAATAATCAGTAATTTTTTAACATTACAAGTAAAAATGTTTAAAAAAAAAAGAAAAGAAAAAAAAAATTACATTTTCATATAAGTTGGTAAATCGAAAACATACTGTATAAAGCCATGTAATAGTTGCTAGGAGGCAAAGTGTGTGAGATGCTTTGAGGTAAGATACTGTGAGAAAGTTGTAAGCCAATGCAAGAAATATTGAAAATTGCTGCACTACATTAAAATAAGCTGAGTGTTAAACTTTATGAAAATATGTTTTGATTTATGAAAACTGTTTAATGAAAATGTCAATAATATGCAGAGAAATAAGACTTGGAATCGGACTGTGCATTAATAAGCGACTTTTATATGAAATGTAAATTATTCATGTGTTTCCCCTCACATGAAACAACATACCCCTAACACGAGAAGAGTTTCAGTGGAAAACATTAGACATTTCATTAGACAGTCATATTTCTACAGAAAATATATACTGAAATACTTCATACTGTTACTTCATATTACTTCTGTTTCATTCAGTTTCATAAAAAGTGCAGTTCAGACCATTGTCCTCTACAATGTGTTTGTGTGTGTGCGATAAGTAAACACTAACATTCAAAAGTTTGGGTAAGCCTCTTTTTTCTTTTTTCTTTTTTTTTAAGAAAAAAAGTTTATTCAACAAAGACACATTAAATTGACCAAAAGTGAGAGTACATGCATTTCTATTAAAAAATACTTCTGTCTTAAATAAATGCTTTTGAACTTTATATTCATCAGATAACTATTATTTAAATTTTACTTGAGCATCATATCAGCATATTAGAATGAATTCTGAAGGATCACGCGACTGATGTAATAGCTACCATTATAGAAATAAATTAATTTTTAAAATATATTAAAACTGGAAAGTAATTTTAAATTGTAATAATATTTGAGTGCTGTTCCCAAACTTTTGAACGCTAGTGAATAATTGTGCCAGTATCTCTCATTTGTACTGTTTGTGTGACAGATCTCAGTGGCTCACCATGGTTTTAGTGTTGCAGTGAAGGACCCTCAGATACAACGACCACACCTCCTTACCACACACCCCAAAGGCAGCGAAAGCACACATGTGGCCAGTCCACAAATATTTCATCCTGCCAGCAGCAAAGATAGAAATCTATTGGTGCTTTCTATTTTATCATAAAGCTCAGACAACACACTGCAAACATGAAAGACTTGAACAGCATTCATTTTCAACTCTATTACTATTCTGACACCAAACTAAACTTTATGAAGCGGCATCGCAATGTTCTACCATAATTCATTCATCATTGAAATCTCGAATGAACCGTCATCTTGGGATACAGACTAATAAGATGAAGAAGACCACAAATCAGAAGCGGTGTGGAGGACAGGAAATGAAAGTGGAAGCAGAAAAGAGGTTGAAATTGAGATGCACCGTAGCGGCAGCGGCAGGGAATGAAATTACAGACGGCAGAGTGAGGAAAAAACAGAAGGAAAATATTTGCATGGAGGGAAAGAGATGCGTGGTATGAAAGCAACAAAACTTTCCAATTTACAACTTGTTTACCTCATAGTGGAAAAGGCGAGCAGGCCGAAGAAGACGGTGTGCAAGAGATTGTAAGCGACGTCCGGACGCATCCTAAAGGGCCTGTCCTCTTTCTCCCTGCTCGCTTGGCCTGACCCATTCGTGCTGGGATGAAAAATTAGGAATCAAACGAGGGAAAAAAGAAAGAACACTACCACACATGAAAACATAACATCAGCTGTATTATTCAGAGTTCAAGCGTGTGTTGTTAAGAAGGGTTAACAGCCTATCTGATTAGTGTGTGTGTGCGTGTGGTGCAAAGCCTCTGGGTGTTTATGGGCTCCTGTGATTCTGATAAGAAAAGAGAACAAAGAGAGAGCCACAGCAGCCCTTAAAGCAACAGCAAATTTGCTTTGAACTGAACATAATAACACACATTTAAAAGCCCTAATGGAAAAAAATACATCTAGGGTCCAATTATTATGTAGCACATCTAATAAAGACTAATAACTCTAATTATAAATTAGCATTATGACCTGTGGTGGACAAGGTGCTTATGAAGCTATAATCACTGCTCTGTTGGTCATTTTTCAGCCTATTTTTTGTGCTCCAACTAGAAAAACGAACATTATGACAATATTTAAATTCCCAGATCCACGTCTCGTTAATGCGTAGCATGCGGTATGGTAGTGCACATGAGCATTTCCTACAGAGAAGAAGCGATGCGGTAGTTTTACCTGAGATTAGAGAGCGCCACCAGCAGCAGCAAGATGAAGAGCACACTGAGGGTGCACAGATACGGATAGAGCAGCACTGTGCCAGCCAACCGCTCAAATGTATCCAATGGCAACAAGCCAAAAGCCTCTTCACACAGATAGAGACTGGCATCAAAGTCTCTGAAAGAAAGAGGCAGGGAGGGGGAGCGGGCGGCTGGATATATATTATACAGATTATTGGGAGCAGCAATTCATCTGATCAACTGAAATGGCTTCATAAATATCTAGTGGATGAGCAGATTATATTGTGTGCCAGATGTTATTTTTCCACCAGAGCTGGACGCATTTAATCACAGCAGATTAATGGCTCGCTCTAGTCTCCGAGTGGATCTCACTTCTGAATAAGACACCACGATATGGCATTTGACTGATGATAAAAGGCTTAGATGTAGCTCCACAAGAGATAACCAAAGACTCACCTCGTTGCCCCGAAGCCAATCTTGGCCTTTATGAACTTAAAGATGTGCTCGTCGGATTTCAGCTGGAGTATTTTCTGTCAATTAAAATGGAGAGAGTGAAGGATGAAATCATTCACGTAAGTGTCTCATGAGATTGGGGATGTGGGTTTTTATGAGAGTGAGATATGAAGAAAGACAATGAGAGAGAAAGCAAAGCTAGTGTCTCTGGAGGAGAAGCTAGAGAAGCTCTGTTTTATCATTAATGACAGGGTGGACGATGTAGAACACGATTCATAGCTCACCTTGGCTGAATAATTGATGGTGAAAGTTAATGTGAGGACTAGGAGTGTGTGAAGAGCCAGCTTTCCTACTCGTATAACAAAGCCGCCCGTCTTTAGTCCCGTCTGAAAGCCACACACAGACACAGCCGGTATTAATAAATAAACTACAACAATATTCTTAGCCTCAGTTTTCAATCAAATAGAACTGGGTGTTAGGGTACACAGATAAGGCTCGGACACAAAAACAAAATTGATGATATGCCTCGTGTAAACATTTTTTAGGCTAAAAAGAATTGGAAGCGTTTTCAGGAAATGTCTTTAAAATGATTGCTTTCAGTTCATAGTGATGAGTGTGCCTACTGTATTTAGACATTGCCGTCACAAGTAACTGACCTAATACATCATTTATTTATTTGCACTATACAGGAAATATCAAACATGAGAATTTGGGATTTTTAGAAGAAATGACATTAGTAAGACCATAAAAAAAAAAGATTGGCCTTTTTTATATATATACACACACATATATACATATACATATACATTATATATATATATATATATATATATATATATATATATATATATATATATACACACACACACACACACACACACACACACACACACATATATATATATATATATATATATATATATATATATATATATAAAATGTCATTTTTCCATCCCACCACTTATACAAGTAAAACAAATCAATTTGAAAACAGTTCTGTCTTTATTTCTTTTACATGGGTAGCAAATGGAATTTTTATGAAAAAAAAAACTATGAAATCATTAAAAGTATTTTACCTCGTTTAATAAAAACCTGAGCAAGGTCGTAACTCCTACATGCTCAGTCTTTTCAACAAAAAATGCACAAAAATGCTAAAATTGATAAAACTAAACTGCCCAAATAGGGCTTTAGATTCTTATTTATTTATTTATTCTGTTTGGTAATTTAGAATACAATACTAGAGCTCACATCCCAGCAAGCACATGTATAACTCATCACTGAGATCATCTGGAAAGCATTGTGTTCACTTTAATCAGATTTGTGTACAAATATTTGATTATAATCTTTAAGGAGCATATTAACATATTCAGTACAGTCTAAACCATAAACCTTACAAGGAGATCTGCTTAATGTCATTCTAAGATCTGACAAAACGCTTTAAATATGTACTGCAGATGAGCACATGCTAAAAATCACACACCCTGGATGAAAACGCACATATTGAATACGGTATCCGGGATTTCATGCAGCATGTATGTTCTTAGAACCACAAAAACAGGTTTTTTACCCTTACTTTCACAACTTAAATATTTTTTTTATTTGTGTACACTGACCTGGAAGTGTTTGATGAAGAGGGCAGACACAATGAAGCTGAGCACCAGAGAGCCCAGAATCATAGAATTGCAGAACTGCAGTAACCACACCAATAACAGACTCGATACCTGCATCAGGTACAGAGAAACCACCTACAGGGAGAAAGAAATGAATATCCAACCTCACTTGAACTTAAAGGTGGAAAGCCTCTAATAGTGTCTAAGAGTATTACCTGTTCCGCTGTGAGGAAGTCCAGGCAATCCAGAGTAAAGATTATAAGGGCCTGCACCAGCAGGACAAACTGATTGAACTGCCACGTTAAACAGAAGCAGAAGGTGGAGACGAACACCAGCCACAGCACCACCCTCTGTGGTAGAAAGCACATGAACGTAAAACAATGTTCAATTCTAATCACCCAGACAACCAAACATACAAAAAATCTTTCTTCAGAGCTCATACAATGAGAATATTTCCAGTGATATACCATATGTCAGGAAAGCAATGAGAGTCTGTGCTGAGAGAACATACTGAGAGAAAACAAATATGTGCTCAGAAGAGTAAATATTTCACACATGCACTTGCAATTGCTAACCTCCATTTCATATTTCATAAAACTATTTCACAACAGCAGTGAGAAATATTTATCACAACTTACTGTCTCGTATTTTCTCAATCCTTCCAGTCATATTTTCTTTTTTCATTATTTGCCATTTTTCATTAATTTCCTAATGAGTAAACAAAACTGACTGACATATTTGACTGGATTACATTTATTTAAAGCTGAAGTTTGTAATTTTTCTGATTCTTTCTCCTATCTCATTCTAATATGGAAATAATGCAATGTAAGCCATTTTAGATTAATTTCCCTGAAATTGTAAACACTGTGGCTCTGTGGTGCTATCACAATGGTCCTGTCCCAAATGGCACCCTAAGCCCTCACAGTCTTCCTCAGAGCCCATACTTTTGTGATGCAATGCGATTTGACTGTTGGGTAGAAGTCTGCAGTGGAGCTCACCTTAGACAAACGGGACCCCCTACAGTCTTGTGGACTCAAGGGACATGGGCAAACGGCGGCCCATTTGGGACAAGGCCAACATTTCACTGTTTGAGCATCCCAACCAGCTCGACACAGCGACACTGTCTCAACCAATTTGAATTTGGGGCAGGGTTAGAAACATGTTCAGAAACATTTTTCCATTTTCGTTTGGTGATGCCAATGGCACATTTTTTGATCTAGCTCATGTCATCTGGTGGTAGTAGTTCTCAAGTCAACAGTACACTGATACTGAGACAACAGTTCTTGAGAGTCAAATTCAACCAATGGTTGCAACATTTCCCAAGTCACCATTACACTAGCTGAACTGAGAACAATCTCAGACTTGGACACGTCCGCATTGCAGATAACTAATGAGTGAGCCGCTAATACTACAGACCTTAGTCAGGGTAGCGGCATATTTATGTTTTGACAGAAATTAAAGCAAGGCTGTGATTGCTAGAAGTACAGTGTCTTGAATGGAATGTACTATCGTTTAACAACATGCAAACTGTTCAGCTGAACCAAGAACTTGAATGAGGGGGTGAAAGGTAAGTTTCTTTAAAAACAAATGCATAGTACAACTAGTTATATTAAACAACATCTTATTATAACATGTCAAAACTCTTCGGTCTTTTACTACTGAGTATTATGTATGCAGTGTTTAAGCATGTATTTTCATGACTGCATTACATTTTAGCAGAGCTGGGTTGTAACTGATTACATGTAATCTGGATGAAGTAATCAGATTCCAAAAATTAAGAACTTGTAATTAGATTAAATTACATCTTAAAATACTCGTAATCAGACTATAGTTACTTTTTTATTGATTCCATGATTTCATATTATTCACACAATAGTAATAAATTGTTCATAATTTATTGATTCTCCCTAATTTCGAATTTCTTTCTAAAATAACCTACTGCTCATACACATTCAGAAAGTCTTCCAGTTTTGTGGACATTCACACAAAGACCAGTCGTTAGTCAGGTGGCTACACAGCATTCGACCGATAGATTTACAAAAATCATTTCACGTGTTTCAACACTGCGTCAACTACTGATGAACACATTCATTTTTATTTGAATTATCAGTCAGTGGGTTATTTAACCATGTGTTACTATGTCTTTGGAAATGTTTTTTTAGTCTGATTATATTACCTAAAATGTGTAATGTAATGGATTACGTTGCTAACTACAATTTTTGTCATGTAATTTGGACTCCGTAACGGGTTACAATTTGTTAGTAATCTACCCAGATCGGCATATTAGTGATAATTATGTAACGATGTAAAAGAAATGTTGAATATTTTTTAAACTGCTTCACTGACACGAACTGTCTAAAAGAAGCATCATACTCCTCATCACTAATCTGAAATGGTTACAGAATAGACATATAAACTGATCAGGATAGAAGATTACCTGGTGAACAGGTTTTAGCTGTGGCCTTAAGTAGCATGTTATGGCAGCCACCTGAAGAGCAAAGAAAGGTATTGACCAGTTCTCCCTTAGAGAAATGGTAAACTCCACACGTGTGGTGTCCACTCTGCACACAAATCAAAAATGCAGTCAAACACAGAAAACACAAGCCTAAGCTGTCAAAAAAGAAAACACAAGAAAAAGAGCTGTAAAAGTGTGATTTTTCAATGCTACAGTATATCCTACAACGCAGGAACAACTATAAATAAGCCATTCACAAGACGATTTCCTAAAATGTGTAAACACTGTGGTTCAATCAAAACATTGTGCTGCTTGATTGAGCTTCCCAATCAGCTCAACAAATAGTCTGGAGTAGGAACCATCTGTATTGTTTCTTAAATATTAATATTGCTCCAGGGGGAACGTCCTATCAGGTGGTCTGTAGTATTGAATAAAAAAGCGCTAAATGACAAATTTCATTTCAGTGCTGTCCTTGAGAGCTTCAATTCACATTTTCGAGAAACGCATCGGCTTTCACACTTACCTGAATTAAGATGCTCACTGCATCATAATAAGCATTTTTTTAAGCCAGATGGGCTGCAAAGGTGAGTTTTGTTTGTTTGAGAAACTGATTGCACACACACACGCACCTGTTGAGAATGTACCAGACTCCACTGAGGGCTCCAGCAAGCCATGAGTCACTGAGTAACCAACTAGTGATAAAGAGGGCAATGACATACACTGTCTGCAAAGCAAACACTGTGTAGATGTAGAAATAAATTGGCTCCAAGTAGTTCTGCAAAACAAACAGACACACATATACACAAGATGGGGAAAAAATAAGCTGATTTTGCAAAGGCCCAAGAGAATCTATACATCTTACAAAGAAAACAGAAGTGATTGAACACCTGGATGGGAAGTATTCTATACAAAACGCTAAGGAACACTTCTTGGTAGATATTCATGCGCTGTAGGATGTTTATTGTTCTCTTTGATTCAGTAGTGTTGTCATGAATAAGCTCATAAAGACCTGTGAACACAAGAACATACACAAACCCAGTAAACTTAAACAAAAAGTCAAACTTTCCACAAATAGACTTTGACTCATCACTTAGTGTGAACCTAAACTGGTTATTTTGATGAATCATGTTCATTTGTAGTACTGCAGCTTTACAAGATTTGCTAAAGTTGTATAATTCTTTAGGAGGTTGCTAAGTATACTGGGAAGCACAGCTAAGAAACATTATTATTTTAGTATTTGTATTTTTTCACCTGCATTAGGTACTGATATCTACACAGACAGTAAATAAGGTTAAATAAAAATCAGTGTACACTCCGGTTCAAAGGTTTGGGGTCAGTAAGACTTTTTAAAAGAAGTCTCTTATGCTCAGCAAGTCAGCATTTATTTCATCAAAACTCCAGTGAAATCAGTAATATTGTGAAATATTATTGTAATTTAAAAATAACCATATTATATTTTAATATACTTATTTTTCAGCAGTTGTTACTCCAGTCTTCAGTGACAAATGATCCTTCAGAAATCATTGTAACATGCAGATTCAGGGCTCAAGAAACATTTCCTATTATTATCAATGTTGAAAAGAGTTGTGCTGTTTAATATTTTTTGTAGAAACTGCAGTGATACATTTTTTTCAGGATTTTTGATCAATAGAAAATTGAAAAGAACAGCATTTGGCTTAGATAATAATTAGAGCTCATATGCGAGCAATGACACTTTGATTTGAAAGTTCCATTATTGCAAATGCAGGCCAAATTGCCACTAAATGGTATAATGGAAGTGGATTCCAAAATTAAACAACCTCAACTTACTTTATACTATTGCAGATAGTACTACAGCTGTGACATTTTACAGTAATCAATTTCTAAGATTGCTTAATAGAAAAGCAATGCTCTGAACATGCTTTTACTCTACTATAAGTACAAAGGCCCAATTGTGGTGTCTAGAGAACAGCTTTTGGCACCGCTGCGGTTCTTACCATTTCAGTCTCAGTGGGTAATGACCTAATTGTGATGCTTTTCAGTATAGAAGCACAAAGAAAATCCATTCCAAATGGGGCTGTTAGGCCAATTAGATTGAGCAAAGACCACTTAGATCAAAGTTGTACATTTCCTCTATTTTCTGAGACCAGTCACACTGATATGGTTACGTAATGAAGCATTCCTTTGATAGCTCTCAGATTACATAAGTGATAACAGAAAGCAGACAAGAAACTTGGCATTTTGGACTGAGCTAAATAAACTAAATGGGAAGAACACAAATGGAATCAAGCATGTACATATTTGAAAATCTCTTACACGTAAAGATGCTGATGAAATAATACTTGCCCTGTAGCAGTGGTTCTCAATCCTGGTCATGGAGAACCCCCAAAACTGTATGTTTTTGATGTCTCTCTTATCTGACACACACTTTTGATGTCTTGGAGTCTTTACTGATGAGCTGATAAGTTGAATAAGGTGCGTTTGATAAGGGAAACATCTGTACAGTGTTTGGGGGGTCTCCAGGACCAGGATTGGGAACCACTGTCCTATCGGAGCAATATTTCTACATAAAAAGAAAAACCAAGGACTTTAACATCAACGTTCCATCAGAAAGATGACATAACGCAAGAGTGATCATATAACCAGTAAACCTGTCTTGTGAATAGATCTCAGTACCTTGCTGTATAGAAGGCGCCTTCAACATCTGTTTGTAGTAGGAGTAATAAAGGCCACATTCTGTCCGGAAGGAGATTTCACGCTCAACTTCCTACAAATGCAAGAAGAGAGGATAAGATTCAGTAAAAATGAACTATGAAAAGAAGCACAACAGGAGTAAATGGTGTTAAAATGAAATACATTTCCCATCTGAGAGAGAAATCAGAACACCTATCTGACCAGAATAAACAGATTTCATTTGCAATAAAAGCCTTGAGGAAGAAAAAAACAGGTGTTGTAAATATGGTGGCGTTTTATAATGGAAGTGGTTTTCAGACAAAAAGATCCATATGCTCCACAAAGATTAGAGTCATATGAAATTTGGTTTGAGAAGATGTGTTGCACTTATTTTTCTTCATAAAACAGCTTTAATGCTTATTTTTTTCTGAAAAACTCAAACACAAAAAGGCAATTTTAAGACATAAAAATATAAAAATGGAGAGTACTATAAATTAACAGTGGAAGATAATACAATGAGAACTGGCTGAAAAGAAAATGACCTAATGACCAAAACTGCTTGTCCTGATTCAAAGAGCGCACATTTACATTCACATTCACTTCACTTAACAATGTTTCTTAGCTTGTTTGTTTGTTTGTTTATTTATATAGCACATTTAAACACAACTTAAAGTTGACCAAAGTGCTTTACATAGCAAAATAAACAAGACACCAGAGCAAAATTATAAAATAATAATTAAAAATAATAATAATCCCAATAGATAAAAACAAAAAACACTTCATTTAACTTGCCGTGAATCGATCAAGAAGATGAGATTTAAGCATAACTTTAAAAATAGATAGAGAAGAAGTTGTTCGGATGGCAACCGGAAGATTGTTCTAGAGCGTAGGACCAACAATTGCAAAGGCTCGATCGCCACGGTGTTTTAATCTGGACCTAGGGATTGATAAAGTTCCCAAAAATCTGGATCTGAGTGGCCTCACGGATTTGTGTGTTTGCAACAACTCAGTGAGGTAGATTGGTGCAAGATTATGAAGTGCTTTAAAAACCAATGTTAGCGACATTCTTGCAACAAAAATGAAGACTCCGGCTTACCTTTAACTGTGAAAACCACAGCAGGTTTTCATGTATAGAGTAAACACACCATGCATGAAACAGCCCAATAACCCCTGCCAACAGTAATCCTGCTGCTATGACAGCAGTCGGCCAACAGTTTTGTCCTGGAATGTGCTTCCATGAAAGCTTTACACTCTCTTCTGTGCCCCTCTGCCCACTCTTGTAATCCCTCGGATTGTCTTTTGCCCCAAAGTTTAGCAAAGGTGGTCTATCCTGGGCGGCCCCTGAGTTATCATCCAAATTGCTATTCCTCCTGCGACGAACCTTCATTCTCAAGGACTATTATCCTCCGTCTTCTCTGTCTTTCCTAAAGGTTCCTCTGTCTTTCCCTGTTTGAGACCGCAAGCTCTTTTGTTTATCGGTCTTTCCAGAGTTACCTGCCCAAAAACTTCATAGCACATGTATTAAAACAATAAAACAAAACCACATGAGATCATTCTTAGTTCCAGTCGGCACCAAACAGCAATCTGCTGGAGGAACATTTTACATGTGATCAGAGAGAGGGGCTGAGACAGGAAGGAAGGCGTGTGGGCCGCACAACTGGTGACCTCTTGGTAGTCAGGGGAAAAAACATTAAAAAAGATGAGGAAAAAATGAATGGAACATCATTTAGAAAAAATTTAAGAGCATTTGTAAAAACAGTTATTTGAACTAACAATAGAACAACATCCAATTTGAAATAACTGCCATGGACATGACTTCACACGCAATGAATTTAAAAGCGTCCCAAGTGCAGCTGTCTCCCACTTTTGGGTGGTGTCCCAGAGGAGGAACATACTGGACTTCAAATGCCTTTGTTCAAAAATAATGGCAATATCGTCATTTACGAAGCTAAGTATACTGGAAAACCAACTTCTGCTGAGAACATTTACACAGCCTCTGTGAAATTTACTGCTGTTTCCCATTGAAAGAGTGGAAACGGTTATAAAAACAATGCGGAATCCGTCTGTGCTTCTAATGGAGCTTTCTGTTGCAACATCTGATTAGCTGTTAACCAGTGGACATTCCCACAGTTCTCCCTCTGAAACAGAACAGGTGATTCATTTCCCTGCAAATAAAGCACACTAAAATGCTCACTCAGTTCTTTGACTGGAGAATGAAAGAAACACATGGGGACTAAAACTGTGGTCATCTATTCACAGCCATAATTCCAGTCACGTTCAGAAAAGCAAGAGTACAGATAAAAGTAAGATGACTCATAAACAAGCCATAAAATACCAGCCAGCTTGCATGAGCTTCCTTTTTCCACTGCTGTTGCACTCTGACTTAATTTTAAACTTGAGATGACCTTTTTGTGCTATCCATTCCACATGCTGCACTATTATAAACCAGGCATAACTAAAACATTTTATGAACTGGTCTCTAATATGTCCCTTGGTTACTTTTACAGCAATGTCCCCCTTATCTGCAACCCATTTTATGTCTTAGACGCTCTGCTAACAAGCTGGATCTGGTGCATTTATTTATTTAGGGAGAAAGTCCTCCAGAAATTGGGTTTGGAACCATTAGTTTACACTGTTCACTTTATGTTGCAAATTTAACCTAGATGATAAATGCAATATACTGTAATTGGGGGCTAGTCCAGGATACAGTAATTATTCAATATGCTCTTTAGACTATTAAATATGCCTGAAAGCATAAAGAAATAAAGAAACTGCAAGTCTAAAAATACACTGCCAACACATTCAGAAAAAAACGTATCTGGTGTTATGAAGTGTGGTGCATATTCAGTCAGAGTATTTAAGAGATACATTATGTTCTGAGAAATAAAATAATCTGAGGACAAAATGCTCAAAGCTCACATGAAAGCAGCACAGGTTTGGCTGCTGTTAGCTTCACTAAATGAAAACTAGGCCTTGGTTTCAAAAAAAGATGCAAGTCACACACAATTGTGTGGCACAATAAATAAATATATAAACTAAGCTAACCCCTATTGCAAAACCAGCAGCAGTAAATCCTGCAGTGATTGGGAGATGTGGTTAAATTACTCCTGATCCTATTACTTTAATGAGCGAACTAAGAAACAGGGACATGCTGATTTATCCAACTGAACGTGACATAACTTTTTTGGCATGGTGGTTTCATCTGTTTCAGGTCTGGAAGTCATAACACGATCTGCAGCCCAAACTCTGGCTAACTGTTTATGTGACTTTGATTGTAGAAAAATAATCTGTCAGCACATATGGAAAACAATTCCTTTTCAAGAGGAAATGCATGAAAAACGAGACAGATGAGAACACCATCACTGACGAAATGCAAGCACACGTTATGAATCTAGATCTCTTGAGCTGTTGTTTATATTAGGAACAAAGCCTAAGAACACTAAAAAAAAATCCTTCAAAGACTAAAGAAAATGAATCACAATGGAACGTTGTCTCCCTGAGTCTCTGAATATTCACTGTTTCAGGATACTGAACATAAAAAGCTCTGGACTTTACCTTTATATTGGAGAACCAGAGGTCATTTTCATGAAGTGTAGACACATAGATGCAGCACAGCAAGCCCAGACTAACTCCCACTATTGAGCCAGTCATTAGACACAAGATTGTCCACCATGAGAAACCACCTGGAGAGAATGACAATATTACTCAGACCATAACATTAAACAATAAACATGGTAAACAAGAGGAGAGGCATGCACAAAGATCTATGATTAATATCATATGACCATGTATTTTATACTTTGTTATTTTTATTATACATAAATAAAACTTAATGCATAAAAATCAGTGTTTTGAATTGGAAACACGTGATCAGTCTTTGCATGTTAATATTCATATCTCAAGGTTCTGGCCTGATCTTAAAGTGATACTCCACCCAAAAATGAAAACTGAATTTCTCATGCTGTCCCAGGTTTATTTTTTTATTTTATTTTTTTAGGTGAACACAATTTAAAAAAAACAAAAAAAAAAAAACACTATCTCTGTGAGTCCATATAGCTAAAGCTTCAAAAACCACATAAATTGATTATGATGGTAACTCATATGATATTTCAACTGAAGCAAAGTGACAAGTATGTGTAAGAAAAATAACTGTCATACCCATGTTCATGAGTTCATGCTTGATGTAAATGTCAGCAAATTGTGAAATATCATCTATGCTCGTACAACGGACCCTTTTTATAGACTGTGATAATGGGTTTTAATGGTCATCAGCATTGTAAAGTTTTATTTAATATTTTCTTTTTTTTTCTTATTTTTTTATTTGAGGGTGTTTCTAATGCAGTGGCTGTAGAAGTGACAGTAAATTTGACATTGTTCTCTCTTCTGATTGCTGGAATCAGTCTGTCTCTATTCTTTTCCCTTTTTGTACAGTTGTGAAAACCCTATTGTGGATTTTTTCTTTTACTATGTGAGTAAATGCTATTGCAAAAAATATAATTAATGCAGTCTTCCATTCACCGCGATTGGAAGTTTATCCAACTATGACGACTTCCGCTTCTTAGAAATCTGGAAATGTGAAAAGTATCCATTGACAATCCTCTGTACTTCCACATTACTTCTTGTGTGAGTTCCACACACATGCTTACGGCACACTTCAAAACATGTCAACACATTTTGCAACAAACAGCACCGACCTGTTGCAAACCTCTCTCTGGGTTCAGCTATACAATCAGGCTTCAGGTTCTGAGTGCTGGGCCCCGGGTCTTTCCCTTTACTGCCCTTCCTCTGCCTGAGGGCAGTCATAATGGAAAACAGGCTTCCAGTCCTGGTGAAAAATATATACAATAATAAAGACAAAAGCCATGCTTTATAAATGTATACAAATGTATATACAAATTTACATACAAATGTATATATAAATGTGTGTGTGTATAATGATAAATAATGACTTGATTTGTAGATTTATAGAAAATGAAACTGTTGCTATGGTTACCACACTCAAACGTTTTGTTCACTAGTGACAGACTAGTGTCGTGTTTTATGTATGACAAACCTGAGGTTACCGATGAAAATACAGTTGTTTGAAAATACTGATATGTACGAAGAAGAACACACACTTTTAAGACACCCCAAGTTGGTTAGAGAGGGTCAGGCCCATAATTTGCACCCTGGTTTTGAGTAAATTATTACAGCTATGATGAGATAATACCGTAGTCCACATAAAAACATAATGCACCTGTTTCTCCTTGCCTGTTTATAATGTGATGGACGTGTAACTCAATCAGCAGGAAATTAACAACGATCATTAAAACCCGCCTCTTTTGCAGTGTTGACAAACATTTCGCTAGGATACAACGATCTATTCCCGTTATACCGGAAACACTACAGCTAACGGCGTCAAAATGTCTCCATTCACGTTGCTTCATGACACTTTCGTGAACTACGGGCAAGCTGAACAGCCGGAGAGCGTCCGTAACAAACAAAGAGCGCACTCGTGGTTATGACAGCAAGGACAGCGATACAAAACAATAAAGCATCGCGCCTATTTCATTCGTTCATTCATCATTGGCAGGCCTGTGTTTTGCAGCGGCGTTTCCTGCGCACAGCTCAGCAACAATGTCAGGAGATCTCAGATCGCATCAGCCGCTGATCTCGGTCTCCCGCAAGGGGACAGACAGACAGCTGCCTGCTGCCTCACCTCGCTCGTTTCCCATCCCTTTCACTCTCTATAAAACAATGCACATTAATATGCACTAATACATTCACGTCTCTCACCCTGTTCAATGAAGCTCGTAGTTCCTTATCGGATGTCCGGTAGCTCCTCCTTCCTCACGGACACTCGCGTTCAGCTTGCGAGCGGAGCAGCGCATGAAAACAAACCTCTTCTCCATACAATTAACATGAATAAAAATCAAGACCGAACATTAAATCCGCTGCCAGTTTGTTAAATCAGAGCCGTGTTGCTCCTCTTCTGCGGACTGACAGCACGCAGCACACCGCAGCGTGGAGAAATGAACGGCTTTATTAACACGAGCACATCCACTATCACATCCAGCGCCTCTCCCTCCTGAGAGACTTCACACCTCTGAGTCTCAGTACCTGTTGAACACCTGCCCCGGGACGCTGCCCCATGACACCCGTAACGGCCAACAGCTCTGGACCATTTTATATGGTAACTGTGCTAAACTAAGGCAGGAGATGAAAACAATTTAAAGTTCTTTTTAATGTTGCACATATTTTCTGTAGTAACATGAACACATACATTCTGTCACACATGTTGTAATGAATTTTAATTTCTCCCATTTTAAGTCGGTCCTATTAGTTGGGTCCGATTAGCAGTGCCAGAGAAACAAAATTGGTTGGCCTGCTGTATTGAATTTGTGCATGCACAACATTATTTTATCAAATATTTCAGGTTAACAGATTAACCTGAAAATCAGCTGAGTGAAACCATCCTTCATTCATTTAATGAAGTGATTGGATTTGTCAGTATTTGTAATATTTGACAATACTGACAGGCAAAAGCACAAATTACATTTTTCTAGTTCTTATACACTTTATGTATATTATACATAGCTGTCTCTAATCATGTTTGTTGGATGCAGTCAAACTCTTTCTGTTGTGATCATCAAAATCACACTGAACCAGTGTGATTTTCCTCAGACCCAAACTTGGTTATATTACACGCAGTGTTGGGGAGTAATTAGTTACATGCAATGGAGTTACATAATTTAATTACAAAATAAATGTAACTGTAATCTGTTACAGTTACTGATACAAATGTGTAATTAAATTACAGTTACTTATGAAAATGTTAACAATTACAAAGGGGGTTACATCTGAATATTTTCACTCACTCACACACACACACATACAGATTTAACTGAAAATATGAGACACCAATGTTTCAGGAGTTTAGAACACAGAATAGGACGCACGCTTATTAGATAACTAATTTCGGTTTATATATATATATATATATATATATATATATATATATATACAGTGTCTTGCAGAAGTATTCAAACCCCTTCATTTTTTTTTACTTTTTATGTTGCAGCCTCTACACTCCACACATCATAATGGCAAAGCAAATAACAGGTTTTTAACATCTTTGCAAATTTATTATACATAAAAAATATAAATAATTCCACTGCATAAGTATTCATTCTGGGACAGTAGAAATTTAGCTCAGGAGCATTCATATTGCTTGTAGATGTTACTACACTTTGAGTGAATTAACCTGTGTCAAATTCAATTGAATGGGTATGATTTGGAATGGCACACACATCTTAATAAAAAGTCTAACAGCTGAAAATGCATATCAGACCAAAAACCAAGCCCTGAGGTCAAAAGAACTGCCTGTAGAGCTCAGAAACAGGTTTGCGTCAAGCCGCATATCTGGGGAAGAGTTCAGAAAAAATTCTGCTGCAGTGAAGGTTCACAGAAGCATGTAGCCTTCATTATCCATAATGGAAGACGTTTGAAACAACTAGGACTCTTCCTAGAGCTCGCCTCCTGGCCAAACTGAGCAACAGATGGAGAAGGGTCTTGTCTAAACTGGTGACCAAGAAGCTGATGGTCACTCTAGTTGAGCTCCATGATCATATATGCAGATGGGAGAACCTACAGAAGGACAAACATCACTGCAACACTCCACTAATCTGGGCTTTATGTCAGTGTGGCCAGACTCTTCTTCTCCTCAGTGAAGACACACAAAAACCCACTTGGAATTTGCAAAAAAGCACCTAAAGGACCCTCAGACTCTGTGAAACAAGATTCTCTGGTCTGATGAACCTCAATTCTAAGCATCATGTTTGAAGGAACCCAGCTCTGCTCATCACCTCCAGAGTACCATCCAAAAAGTAAAGTGTGCTGGTAGCAGCCTCATGCTGTGGGGCTGTTTTTCAGCGGCAGGGACTGAGGGACTCATCAGAGCAGGAAGAAAAGCTCAGAGCACCAAAATATAGAGATAGCCTTAATGAAAACCCAGTCCAGAGCATTCAGGACCTCAGACTGGGCAGAAGGTTCACCTTCCAACAGGACAATGACCCTAAACACACAGCAAGAGTGGCTTATAAACAACTCTGAATGTCCTTGAGGGGCCCAGCCACAGCCTGGGCTTGAACCCAATCAAATACTTCTGGAGAAACTCAGCAATGCATCTGCCCCATCCAACCTTGACAGAGCTTGAGAGGTGAACAGGTGAGGTGAAGAATGGCAGATAATTGCCAAATGCTGATGAGCAAAGCTTGTCGCATCAAACAAAAAAGACTTGAGGCTATAAAGGTGCTTCAGCTAAGTACTGAGTTAAGGGTTTGAATACTTATGCAACATATTTCAGATTTTTTATTTTTTATAAATTTACAAAGTTGTGACAGTTCTGTTTTTGCTTTGCCATTATGGTGTATGGAGTGTAGATTGATGTGGAAAAAAAGTAATAATTTAATGCAATTTAACATAAAGCTGCAACATAATAAAACGTGAAAAAAATGAATACTTCTGCAAGGCACAGTATGTATATATATATATATATATATATATATATATATATAGGTTATGCTTTATTTTTTTAAGATTAACTGTTTTTTTCCAAGATATTGTTAGATGTCAGTGTTTCCTAAAACAGTATAGCTATTAAACTATTTCTTATTATTTTAAATCTGTATTTAACCTCAGTAAAAAGAGGTGCTAAAGTCTGATTTTGTGGTTGCTGTGCTTAGAATCTTAATTCAAGTGATGAAGGATTTTGAAAGTCTGTCATTAATTAGTTGAGCGTACTATAAGGTTAACCCTGCCTGCTTTAAATGTTTGAAAATGAATAACAGTTGAAAACATTCATTAGAAATTTAGAAAAGTAATCAAATAGTAATCAATGTAATAGGTAACATTACTTTAATAAAGTAATTGAAATAGTTACACTACTAATTACATTTTAAATAGAGTAACTTGTAATCTGTAACCTGTTTCCAAAGTAACCTTCCCAACACTGATTACATGTAATTTCCCTAAAAATCAAGCTATATGTTTAAACCAAAGTTTTTTTTGTTTGTTTGTTTTTTTGATATACCACTCTGACTAGAATGTAACTATGTAATTATGTAACTGTTATCTATGTTATTGCCTAATATTAATTGAGAATCTACATTGAGAATTTGTAAAAAATTGTTATTATACTAATGGACTATTTAAGAGAACTGGAAAAAAAGGGTTAAAAGATGATTAAAGTGAATTTGAACTTAAAATGTTGTTGAACTTAAAAACAATCCTCATTATTTGTCCACAGCACTTGCTAACACCGTATTAATTTGTTTACAGTTGTGAGAATAATGCACTGCAACCATGTACAACAACGTTTACCATGGTTTGCTTCCCTTTTGTGAGGGTATGCCTCAGTTATGCAGACTCAGAGCAGTTTAACTCCAACAGCAAATGCTGTTTAACTGCACCTTGACTACTGTTGCTATGGCTGCCACAGCCTTCAACATCAGTAAGACTGAATATCTCTGGTGAAAGAAAGCGTGTTTCTTTAGCATACAGACTTTAATTAAATGCCTCCTTTGAAAGCATGTCTTCCTCTTCATCAGTGTCCAGTGAAAGCAACAGCAGAGCAACATCAAGGTAAGATTTAAAAGGCAAGTGGCCAAACTCCTCATACAGAGTTAAGAAAGTGGCCTCATGCATTTGTATGCTTTCATTGCACCATTATATTTAGCTAAACACACTCTCTGTGCAGCCTTTGAGATTTGGTCCTGCTTTCAGAGGGTCATCAGTAACAGTATAGAGTCTTCTGATTCTGTATATTCTGTTTAGAAACAAATCTAAGAGTCTCAGCAGTTTATCTGCTTAATGCAACATCTTTTATCACTGTAAATGGGACTTATAAGTCTTGTCGCCTGCCTTTTCTCATGCTTTAATTAGATCTATCAACATCTACTCCAGCCAATGAGGACAGAACAACCTTGCCAGAAAAATGCAACAAAGGCCCAGCCTCCTTTGGCTGAGTCTTTTGAGGCCCTTGCTAGTCTGAGGCCCCGGCGCAGTGACCCAGTGACCTGGTCCATACTCAGCCCTCTGTTCACCAAATGAACAATCGTGCACATTTATACATCTTCATTTATTATGTAATTAGAATCAAACCACCATATGTGACTCTCTGTTATTTATGCCAAACAGGTCATGTTTCGTCAGATATGAGTCCCAGTGAGAACCATAGAGAGAAGCAACACCGTTCAAAACCCAGCAGTACGACATTAGTGAGACACAGATCCAAGACTCACACTCAGTTGATAAAAGAGAAGTTGGACCAGATCAAAACTGAAATGCAGAAGATCTCTAAAGTCCACCTGCATCAGCGCCCTGAGAGGTAAACAACAGTCAAATTTATTCTCCAGACCTAGTTTAGAAGAGTTAGAGTCCCAGAGGCATATTGTTGGACTACGATTTCGACAACCTCTATTACTGTAAAAATGTCATTTAAAATTCATAGACAGAAAAAAATACTGCTGGGTATAAAGATTGTTTTTCATATCACTGTAAAACCCTATGGCTGGGTTTTACAGACAAAAACTAGGAAACCAATTGCCATATATATATATATATATATATATATACATACATACACACATATACACAAACACACACACACACACACACACACATATATATATATATATATATATATATATATATACGAAGTATACAATTAAATAGCTATAAACTTTATTCAGATACATTGTGTAGCTAAAACTGAAAGGGTTCGTTCACCCAAAAATATAAATATTTTTGAGAAAAGTTTTTGGTAGTCAAATGTAACCAAAATGGTTTGATTACCAACATTATTCAAATATATTATTTTGTGTTTAGCGGAATAAAGAAAGCCATACAAGTTTGGAATAACATGAGGAGTGGATGACTGAATTTCATTTTTGGGTGAACTATCCCTTTAACTGAATTAGGTAAAAACATTAAAATTAGATTAAAAAAAAAAAAAAACTGAAACTCATTGCAGTTAATGAATAACTAGCATGTATATTTCTGTGACCCAATCACAGGCTCTACTCTTCAGCACAGTGGTAACCTGCAAAGCTTCAACATAACAGAAACCCTTTAAATCCCAACAGAACAGAACATTAAACAATGATACATCTTGCTCTATATTTATCTCATGAAAAAACACAATCATTTCAACATTTTCTCTACTTGTACGTACATCCTGAAACAAAGCATACTGAACTAGAAACCAGCAATAACTAATTCAGTTTGAGTTTATATATATATATATATATATATATATATATATACAGTACAGGTCAAAAGTTTGGAAACATTACTATTTGTAATGTTTTTGAAAGAAGTCTCTTCTGCTCATCAAGCCTGCATTTATTTGATCAAAAATACAGAAGAAAAACAGTAATCTTGCAAAATGTTATTACAATATAACATAATGGTTTCTGTTTTAATATACTTTAAAATATAATTTATTTCTGTGATTCAAAGCTGAATTTCCATCAGCCATTACTCCAGTCTAAAGTGTCACATGATCCTTCAGAAATCATTCTAATATGCTGATTTATTATTAGAATTATCAATGTTGGAAACAGTTGTGCTGCCAAATATTTTTTTTGGAAACTGCGATACTTTTTTCAGGATTCTTTGATGAATAAAAGATTAAAAAGAACAGCATTTATTCAAAATAGAAATCTTTTCTAACAATATAAATCTTTGCTATCACTTCTTATCAATTTAACACATCTTTGCTGAATAAAAGTTTTAATTTCTTTCAATAAAAGAAAGAATAAAAATTTACTGACCCCAACCTTTTGAACGGTAGTGTATATTGGTAGAAAAGATTTCTGTTTTAAATAAATGCCCTTCTTTTTAACTTTTTATTCATCAAAGAATCCTGAAAAAAATATCACAGGTTCCAAAAAAATATTAAGCAGCTCAACAGTTTCCAGCACTGATAATAAATCAGCATATTAGAATGATTTCTGAAGGATCATGTGACACTTTAGACTGGAGTAATGGCTGATGGAAATTCAGCTTTGAATCACAGAAATAAATTATATTTTAAAGTATATTAAAACAGAAACCATTATGTTATATTGTAATAACATTTTGCAAGATTACTGTTTTTCTTCTGTATTTTTGATCAAATAAATGCAGGCTTGATGAGCAGAAGAGACTTCTTTCAAAAACATTACAAATAGTAATGTTTCCAAACTTTTGACCTGTACTGTATATATATATATATAGTGAAAATTCAGTCATATTTAGTGAAAGTAAATTGTTTTATTGTTATTACTGAGCCATTTTAAACCCTGACTAATATATTTGTCTGCTTTATTTTACTCTGTTCATATTTTGCCCTGGGTTAATTAATTCTGGATGCTCAGGTTCAAAGATTTCACAATGAACATTTGTAAACACTAGTCTAATAAAATTGATCAGACGAATACTGCTTGTGACAGGCACCAACATATTATAATAACCACTTGTCCATCTGTGAAAATGTCACCACTTACGTCTGCTATATTTTAAGTCACCTGAAACATACAAAAGTGAGAAAAAATAGTACAGTCCACTCCAGTTAACACATTTGAAGACAAATGTTCCACATTCTCTCTCAAATGCTCATGAAAGAGACAGTCCATGAAAGTTTTTTTATAAAGGGCATGAATTAATTGCGTGTTTCTAAACAAATGACTTTGTCACCACAATTTTGTGTTAATGTTCTAACCTTGCTTTGGAACAAAGTTTCATAACTCAGGGTTGACAACGCTCTTTAAAAACATGCAAGCCATTGCTTTACCCAGATTCAAGTGGCCTTGGGTGAAGACAATAACAACGCAGTGTAAAAAACCTTAGAGAGCTTATACTTTAAACACCTACTATAACTCGTACCTATACATAAATATGACACCACAAAGGCTGTTTTATTTAAGCACTTGCTTGAATTTGGAGAATATACAATGGCACACAATGCACAAGGTCCATGCTAGGCTTCAAGAGCTTTTACTTAATGGAAATTCTCCACAGTAGTTGTAGTGCGTTTCACATGACGGCTTATATGATGTGCAAAAACAGATAAGAACACACACACAGACCAATATATGTTCTGCCTGAGGTTCCTGCCAAATATAGTCAGTAGTATTTCTTTAGATCTTTAACTTGCAGTGCTGTGTACACTCCTAGCACCTTCATCTGACACCATACATAATCTCTAAATATCTTTGTGCAGGAAAGCATATCATCCTTTTGTGTGGAATGCTCTGAGTCCATACAGAGACACCACTGAGATTGACCAACTCCTCACAACGGTAAGTCTGCTTCACTTCTCTTAATACAGAGTGATACTGATCAGATGGACCCCATGGAACATCTATACACTTTACCCTTTTTAAAGAATTCATCTTTCAACAGGAAAATCAAATAAAGAGCTAGAAAAAAAGTCAAATAATTTGAACTTTGTACATTTTAATTTTAGTCATGAGACAAAAAAAACCCTGAATTGTTTTTTTGTGGCATATTTTATATATGTGCATTTTTATTCAGCAGAATTCTTTTTAATTTTTAGAGGTTCAGTTAGCTTATTCAAATGAACATAAAAACAGATTTACTTGAAATGAATCACATGGATCATGTGAATGCAACAATAACTGCAGCCAATCAAATTGAAACCAATCAATCAACCCTCAATAATATAAATATGACTTGAATGAACCAAGGTTTTAATTATGAATACGGTGTATTTTTCAGAAAGCTGATCAAGACAGAAGAAATCGCTATTCTTCAGTGAAGACTGTCTAAATGACACTTTCCATTAAATTGCTGAATATGCGTAAATATGCATGCATCAACTTACACACGAACTACACTCTTAAAAATAAAGGTTACAAAAGGGTGTTTTCACAGTGATGCCATAGAAGAACAAGTTTTGGTTCCCCAAAGAACCTTTCAGTGAACAGTTCTTAAAAGAACCATTTTGAAGAACATTTTAAAAATCTAAAGAACCTTTTGTGGAATGAGAAGTTTCCATGGATGGCAATGTTCTTTGTGGAACCATTGATGCCAATAAAGAACCTTTATTTTTAAGAGTGTACGTTTTTTTCGTGACAGTACACACATTTTCCTATAGCACTTCACCCTCTGATTTTTGTCTGAGTGAGTGTGTTATTTATTGTATGTCTCAGAAGCCCTGGCCTCAATCAGATGTATAACATGGAGATTACATCAAACACTAGATCCCCACAGCTCTCTGTGCAGTGGCAAGTGAAAAGAGAATAACTGCTACATTATTCATCATGTCCTTCATGCAAATCTCCATCATTTAAACATTTGTGCACAATTGCACCCCTTAGAAACTCAATTTTTTGAATATCCAATGAGTACCTTCATATAATAGGATCTACAAGCTCTGTATAGACCTTATTGAATTTCCTCTAGAAGTTAGACATCACAATGGGCAGGAAACGTCTGAGCATTCGAATGGTTTTGGTTAAAAGAAATAAAAGATGTGGCTGCTGACATTAAAGGGCTGAAGATTATCAAAGAGATGTAAGAAATAAATTGGCAGTCGGCTTGTCTTAAAGGAGGATTATGGGGGAAGAAAAGCGTAAATGTTTAATGGCTGCCACTTTTCTTTTTGGAAGGGACTGTTTGTCTGGCTTTAGTCCTTGATAAGCACAAAGGAGAAAGTGGGGTGCAGTCATTCTCTTTATTTTGCTTCCTCTTGCTTTATTTCTCTACTTCTGTTAACCCCGACAAGTCCGGTTCGAGAAGTAAGGGACTTCAAGCGTGATGCCACAGCCTATTTTAAGTAAGCTTCCAGATATTTTAGAGCACCAGCAAGAAATTCTTAAGCTCATGAGAGAAAGTTCAACATGTATTTTATTCCTGATTCCACTTGCTTGAGCACAAAACTGGACTTTCTGTGGTGGAAATGGAAAAACTGGAGGTTTGGAATTGGCACAGAAGCACCAGCAAGCGTCTCTGAAATGCCACAAGTGTGTATTTTCCCCTTCGCTTTTGTGTTTCCCCACCTCGCATGTCATCTCCTAAATCTTTATTTCATAGGGGCCTTTGAAAAAGCTGATCTTGTAAATGACGACATCAGTCGGCTTTTTAGAAGCCGTCAGGGATTCATGTAACTTGAAGGGATTATAAAAAGGTACAGACTTGTATTTCCCAAAGAGGAGCGGAATCCATCCAAGGCTTATCGCTGCTCCAGCAGCCTTCGGTTACAGTAAAGCAAGTTAAACCCGTATAAGTCAGGCTTCTCTTATACTCACCACTGGTTTTAATTTGCTTGAAATTTCAATTAGCTCATTTCTAAAGACAAACTCATTTCAGTTTGGTGGTCATTTGATACTGGCTCAGTTGGAAATCCGGTCATATGCGATCTATGCGTTTATGGCCCGATGCATTTGTCTTCCTGGTGTAGTAGAGTAGATGTTGTGACGAATTCATATAGGTGGCCTAAAATACAAGAGACTATAAATATACACACTGTGAAGAATTTATCTGCTCAGTACTATTGTTTTGTGTGGTCGACAGTGGAGAGAACCTTTGCCAAAAAGATAAAATAAACTTGGCTACTCAAAGGTCATTTCTGATTGATCTGCTCTCCTTTCAGTATATGCATTCTCATAAAGCTGCTTCAGGTTGTTATGTATATCAAGTAATGTTGGCTTGGCAAATGTCACAGTAGCCACAGGAGTAGCCATGGGTTAAAATTAAAGTCTAAAAGGGAAGGAAAGTAATTAATTTAACTTCATCTTCAGCGAGGTACGCCAAGTCACACAGAAAAGCACATTATTTTTTGCCTGTTAAACTAATTCATCCACCCACCCATTTTTACTTTTCCTAGGTATGAAAGAGAGAAATTAATGTTTTTTAGAGAACCGTTAAATGATAAAGTGCACTCCGCATATTACTTTTGCCCTAGAGCCAGAATAGGACAATTGAGACTAAATCCAAGTGGGCAGCCACCTTGATTCACACAAATGATTTCAGTAAAAGTACTTTCAGAATATTACAAATATCTCATACGATAAAGTTTGATACACAGAACAAAGAAAATTCTGGGGCACGTGTAGAATGATCATGAATGTGAACATGCTACATTTTCTGAAATGTTCCTCTTATCAATTTATTAAACTTAACAATGTTTCTATAATAATGTTCCTAAATGCATCCCTCTTTAAAAATCACAGTTCATCTTAAATTAAAGTGCAATGTGAACAAGTGCATTAACGCCAGCTACAGAACGGCCACAAATATACCTTTATAGTTCAGGAGGAGTATGATACTCATCATCAATGGCCACTTTATGAAAATGTATGCACTGTAGGAATGAGCAGGTTTCTGTAAATTCTGTATGTGTGTGTCTATGTGTGTATGTATAAATATTACTGCAATTTCTAATATTAGTTTCCTATTTTAATATACTTTAAAATATAATTTATTCTGTGATGCAACGTTGAATTTTCATCAGGCATTACTCATTGTAATATATACAGTACATTGTAATATGCTGATTCATTATCAGTGTTGAAACTGTTGTGCTGCTTAATATTTTTTGTAACCTGTGATTCTTTTTTCTTTGATTTTTTTGATGAATAAAGTTAAAAGTTAAAAATAACAGCATTTATTCAAAATAGAAATATTTTCCAACAATGTAAGCCTTTACTGTCTCTTTTTATCCATTTAACACATCCTTGCTGAATAAAAGTATTAATTTATTTAAAAAAAAAAGAAAGAAAAAAAAGAAAGTGGCCCAAATCCACAGACTTTTGAAGAGTAGTGTATATTGTCTACGCATATTGTTTTTATAGAGGGAAACAAGATGCAATTCTAATTTCAACATTATTTATTCTTCTGACATTGTTCTTTAAATACAATAAGTATCAGCTGTATACAAAGTGACCAACATTTAGTTTTCAAACACTGAAAATGAGTATTATTCAACAGTCTGAATATGGGGCCTCATTGAGGTCCCCATGAATGACACAGGGCCTTGAAAATAAAGATTCCAAAAGAAAAGTTTATTAAGAACGAGAATCTAAAAATATATTGTGATATCTTTAATACTTCTTGAGTTATAGCCACACAAACTTTGGAAAAAGAATACTTATGGCACTGAGGTATGTTCAATGCAGTTGTTTTGACAGAAGGAAACAAGATACATTTCTAGTTTTAACATTATTTGTTCTTCAGACATTCCTCTTTAAAAGAAAAGAAGCATCATATTTTTGCAAAGTGACCCACATTTGATTTTTGACCACTGAAAATGTGTACAATTTATCAATTCACTCCCGGAACCATATAGACTTAGTTCACACTGCAGGCTAAAGTGGCCCAAATCCGACTTTTCTGCCCAAATGTGACCCATATCTGATTTTCTTATGACAGTCTGAACAGCACAAATCCGATTTTTTCAAATCAGGCCCAGGCCACTTTCATATGTGGTCCTAAATCGGATACATATCCGATGTTTTGCAATTCGACTTCAGTCTGAACGGCCATGTCGCATTTCATGCGATTTTTACGTCACTGAAATGCGACAGACGTCACAATTCTGCGCTGGAGGAGGCGGGAAGATTAAAATCACAATGTCAGACAACATATAGACAATACTATCACTTCGTTATTTAGGCTTCAATTGAGCAGCATCCATTTTTATTTCCGCAAACACAGTGCGCTGCGTCTGACGTCACGTCTTCTTCTGCGCATGCGGGTCACTTCAGGGCCGTATACGGTTCACACATGAGACTGATGGCACTCGCATTTAAATGACAATGTGAACAACAGCGCAAAAAAATCGGATTTCAGCAAAAAATCCGATCTGAGCATTAAGACCTGCAGTGTGAACTAAGTCATAGAAATTCCATTATCTCTGGAACTGAACCATATAGGGCCTTAAAAATGAAGATGCCAAAAGAGAAGTTTGTTAAGACTCAATATCTAAAAGGGCATGTGAGACTGATGACTGGAGTAATGATGGTGAGAATTCAGCTTTGCTTCACAGGAATAAATATTTCACAAAATTAAGTTTTGTTTGTTTGTTTTTTTCATCAAATAAATGCAGCCTTGATGAGTATAGAAAACTTCTTTAAAAATAGTTAAAAATCTTACTGAACCCAAACTTTTGAACAACACTGTATGATGGTTCAAGTTTGTTGTGTACAGCTATGAAAACCAAATGATGAGACATTAAGATGACATGTTCATTCTTTATTACCAAAAATACACTGGCAAAAATCACAAAAAAACAAACATTACAGTTTCAAAAGGACAAATAAATAATGAACGGAACACTAATATTAAAACAGGGCCCTTTGGACCTCTGTACTTGAAAAGGAAAATAGCACTGAGAGGTCTTTACACTGTAAAATTCCTAAGTTTTTTCTCTCCTTTGGCATTGCAGTATGTAACACAATGTGCTTGTTTGGAGTTTTGAATGCCAACCGTTCACTTACACACAGTAAAGGCCCTTTTTGATGCACTTTGGCAAGTCAAAGGGCATTTTTGATTCATTTGCTTTTCTTTTGATTCGTTTACTTTCTGTAGTGTTTATACAAGTTTTAAAAAATAGAATTCCTCTAAAAATGTCAGTTTCTACAGTATATATACACAGCAAGTCACATACAAAACTGTATTACAGTACCGTGTGTCCGAATACATAACACAATTTTTGAGGGCACATTATACAGAATCCAAGATGCCAAAGCACTAGATGCAGGGAGACTACTTGGCTTAAGATTTGTGGTATATTTCTGAACTCGACTGAAGCTTATTCAAAAATGAGGCTGTTGAAATGGAAGGCACACTTGTGGCTGAGATGCTGTCCTTGTGATGATTCATGACTCATTGTGAAAGACAACACAATTGTCTCAGGCCCTGCTGATTACTTGAAACGTATTGTGTATCTTTAAAAAAAATATATACATTCTAGGTGTATTGCAATTGTTCTAGGAAGAAATGTGAGAAACAACGGCAAGAAGATTGCTGGAATACAATGTGTACAGGGTGTCTCCCAATTCCTGCTCACAGACAGATAATATAAAAGGGATAATACCAACTGGTAGGTTCTTGATCAATTTGGACAACATCAGCAGAGTGAGAGAGAAAATGAAATGCAGTAGCTGGAACACAAAATGAACCTTCTAGGAAGCTCAATCTCGCTTTGATGCCATTACTTGGAAAGTAGCAAGTGTGCATTATGCACACAAACAAGACGACACATCCTCCGAAACAAACACTCAACAGATGTTTGTGTGCTAAAACAATGAGATAAAGTGAGAAAACTATTTCAATACTGGTAAATGTTTCAGAGTTTCTTATCCATTTTCATTATGATGCATATGGTGACATGATTTATATGCAGACCGTGTTACTATTTCAGTGACATTTGGAGTTTGAATTGTAAATGAGTACATTAGGTTCAGAATATAATAATCGTGTATGTAAATTCCTTTGATTTAATTCCTAAGAGTTAATTTCTCTGATACACTGGGCAGTGTGAAGTCTGAATGAATTATGGATGCCCTTTTAATCATGCTAATTTTGCATTTTAGACTGTTGACATACAAACATTAACTGTATGCAAATCATCCCTTGGAAAATATGCTGCATATAAAGTCAGATTAAGGGCCCTTAAAGTCAAGGTCAAAAGAGCAGGGGACAAAAAGTAGTAAATTTGAGGTAGTGATTATGCAAAATCTCAGTTACTAGGCTTTCACAATATACCGGTGCTGCTGTAGTATCACGATGCCCATGCTTCAAAATATTGGCTGGGTCCCAGTATTTTCCAGCCGGTAGTAACGTGATCAACTTGAACTGAACTCAACTTGTGGAGCGGCAACCATGGCTCATATTCAGCAATGGCATGTATTTAAGTGCAGTGCTTCAGGTGCCGTTCACACAGGAGATGACACGAAGCGTAACACAATGTGGGAATTAAAAGATGAATTATTTTTTAATTCAAGAAAAGGAAAAAAATTTAATTAAGAACTTCAGAAAGTTATCGGGTTTGATTATAATGCTTACATTCATTACTCAAGATATAAACTTCCAAATTTAAACTTTGACTTCTCCCTTGAGCTTTCAGAGAGAACTGCACTCCAAAACATTCAGAACGACATTAAACTATAATAATGGTTAATAAATAAACCATAATAAACATCCTCTGTAAAAAAGAAGGATCCAGACGAGGTACTGCGGTACAATTTGGTATCGTGATACTATAGCTGGCAATGTGACAACCCTATAAACTACTGCTGCTTTTTTTGGATACATTTCATTTTGAACCCAGTTGTAATTGAAGCTTTTCTAATCACAGTAGATTAAAAAAAAAAAAAAAGAAAAAGAAAGAAGAATATGAAAATAGAAAGTGAAGAAACTGTCTTCAAGTTTTGGCATTTTAACTTTTTTAAAAGCTTGATATATCAATATATATATTTTAATAATAAAAATAATAATAGTAAATAATTTATACATGTATCCTTTTTTAGTTTTTCTGCTGCATGTTTCCAATTGTTAATTTTTAAATAGGGCCAATTTTAAACCTGCGCTGTTTCAATGAGAACACGGTTAAATACATTATATATAACGTTTATATACTTTTAAGATACATTCTCAATGATGACTTATCTTTCACTCATTTCTGAGCGCAAGACCAATAGCACCATAATTAGAAACACATTTTCTAATTTTGTATGAACATAACAGAGGGAAACATGCATATAAAATAAATTAGTTTGATAAATATCAAAGCAAACACTGACACTCATTAGAGAGCATGAAAGAAATCTGCCTCTCTACACTTGAAATGCGGCATGGCAAGTGCCACCTTAAAGATAAACGCATATAAGAAATGTAGATATAAATAATATTACAGTGAACGAGAGAAGCTGCCTCCTTTTTATAATGTGTGGACTCTACAATGTATAATGTCAACAGATGAGGTATACGATGCCTTTGAAATTCACCAATTTGCATAATTCAAAACAAAAATCCTTTCCTCTGCTGAACTACTGAAGTAGTTAACTATTTCATTTGTTAACTATTCGCTTCACACATCCATGGTCAATAACAGTAACGGAAACTAACATCAATACAACGATAGATTGACAGAATTTTTTTTTTTTGAGTTTTGAATTGTGCATGTTGCTTGTCCAAGCAGAAATGATACAAGAACAGTACGTATGAAAACGTGTGCGTCACTGGCTGCTGCTGGTCTCTGTGGGCTGATTTCCCTGCTGCTCCTTGCTCAGTATGATGCTGATCAGATCTCCCTCATGCTGCTTCATGTGCTCCATCAGCTGCTCTTTACTGGTGGACTCGAAGCCGCAGATACAGCAGCAAAAGAGCAGCATACAGTATTCCATACCTGTCCGCGTCTGCCCCGAGCCGCTCCGCCACGCCATAGCCCCGCCGGCCTGCTCCCTGCTGGACGACCCACCTGTTGAAGAAGCCACCTCAGGTGACTCTTTGTCTTTTCTGCTCAAGACGATATATGGACGCTCCACCCCAGTCTCATGTGTTGACTTCAGAGGTGCAGTAGGAGATCTTAAACCCAGAATAAAAAATAAAGAAAACAAAACAAAATTACTTTAGTGTGGCCATTAACTTTCTGAAAGACCATGTCACTTGATGCCAAGACCTTTCTGCATATAAATATAAATACAATATAAATCTAGAATATAAATCTAAAATGTTCAATAAATAAAGAATCCCCCCCAAAAAAAAGAATCATGCCAGGCTGAAGACCGAATTAATGGCTGCTGAAAATTTAGCTTTGCCATCACATGAATAAATTACATTTAAATATATAAACTAGAAAATAATTATTTCAAACTATAACAATATTTCACAATATTACTGCTTTTACTGTATTTTTAATCAAATTAATGCAGCCTTGGTGAGCATAAGAGACTTCTTTAAATAACATTTAAAATATCTTACCAATCTCAAATCTTTGAACTGTAGTGTATAAATTAAAATTCAATATAATTTTCTGCAAGTTTCTGTAGTGAAAAACAGTGTGGTAGAATGTGTTGATAATTTTTAACTACATAACCCTGTACGTTTTGGAGCAAACATAAATACTGAGATACCAAATACTTTCAAAAGCTTGGAAAATATGGAGAAAGTTTGTGTTTAGATGTAGTGGGCAGGTCTGAGAAAAAAATAATACACAGTGTAAGTCACACAGAATTATAACTATAATGTTTTAGCTGGGATGTGCCGAAACCGAAAATTCTGTATGCACTTGGCCGAAAACCAAAACCGAAAATGTTTTTTAATATTTATTATTTTATTAAATAATATAAAATAATTTTGCAAGACTTTTTAATTTGACTCAGTAATTTCAATGATAAAAAATACAACGTAATAAAATAATCACACTTTTATTGAAAGTAACACAAAATTTGACAGAATATCAACATATTTTTATTTAGTTTCGAAGCAACAGAATCAGATTTGTTTCTTTGACTAATTATCCAAATGATGTATAGTGCTACAAAGCTATTATTATCACAGCATCTGATCAGTGAATAGCGGTTAGCAGATCAGAGAACGAGAGGGTAGTGTCATTTTACCAGCGTTGCCCAGTACAGCTATACTACACCATGTTATAGCACAGTAGCGCCATTGCAAATAGGAACAAGTATACTACATAGAAATTTCCTGACACCGCGTTATTTGAGCAGACTTTGCTTTTCCGGTGAGTGTGAGCAGTATACAAGTGGAGCGTTCACATGGGCTGTGAGCAACTCAATGAAACACACATTCATAGAGCGTCACACTGCGCAGTGACAACGGCTAGACTGAAAATACCATTTTTGGCGGCTGAAGTTTCGGTGCATCCCTAGTTTTAGCTACATCGACTCACCCTAGAGAAAAGAAAATAAAAATAAATAAATAAACCACACAAAATCTATATTGTAAAGGGCCTTCTTACCGGCTGCTCTGGGAAATGGCCTCATTGATAGCCTTGTTGACTTGCTCATAGTTGTAATTCTGATCTCCAGCGTGTTTCCACATGTGAGATTTGAGAGACGGTGGATGGCTGCACACGTAACCACAGAGAGAGCACCTGTAGCACAGAATGAAGATTACGACCCATCACCACTTAGAGTCAAGTTCTGTAGACCAGCTCAGTGTTTGTTTCTCACCTGTACTGCTCCAGCAGCTGCATGGCTTGGTGTTCCTGTGGATGTCTCTTCATGTGGCTCTTCAGGCTATTCATATTAGTTGTGGCGAAATCACAGCTGCAGCACCTATAGGGGTTGTGCGGCACAGGATAAACAATTAGAGCAGCAAGGCCACGGTTTGAAAAGAGACCTTCTGGGGCACCTGTCAAGAGGGGTCAGGTGATGTTTGTTTGTGCGGTAATTTGTGTTTTATGTGTGCGGCTGTGTGTTTGAACGTTTGGAGGGCTGCATTTGAAGAACAATGAAAGGCTGTTTGTAGAGAGGCTGAACTCAAAGCGCTGCTTGCAGCCAGCAAACGCAATACATTGCAGGCCTTGAATGGATCCAGCGGCTGTGTTAAAAGGACCCTCTCTCTCAGAAGCTGTTTGAAATGATCATGGGTGAGCAGAACTGAAGCAAGACATGTCATCACACACAAAGAGACCATAACGGGACCTTGAGGTGTTTATGTGAGCTTACGTGTGTTCGGGTGAGTGTATGTGCGTTTGCATTGAAAAGAAAAAGGTCTTGTTCTTTTATAGCATATAAGGGCTTTACACAATGCGTGAAGGCAGCACAGCTTTATCCTGAGCACCACTGCACCCTTGTGGTGATAACTGGTAAAGCTTTCATTTCCAGCCAAATGCAATACAACACAGCTGATGCCTTTTGATTTGTTCTCCTTGTGTAATGTATCTTTTACAACAAAATTAAATATTCAATGAGTATGAAAGAAATAGTTATTTTCCCCAAACCTGTATGGTTTATCAGAGTTGTGGATTCGCCGATGGTTGCGCACCCCAACATATGTGGAGCTGGTGTAGTCGCACACATCGCATTTGAAAACACTCTGTTCACCAACTGAATCTGAGCAAAAAAGAGAAATACATACAAATCAGAAAAGAATGTCCCCAAGTTCTAAGTCGTTAAATAACCACCAGCACCATGTTTATATAAAAAAAATGACAATGACAATCACACATTATTTGTCATTTTAAAGCCAGCATGAAAAAAATAAATAAAAAAAAAACACTGAATATATATTGTAAATACGTTACTGATCTTATTGTGAACAATTCATCCATGTGTGTTTCAGTTTTTATTAAAGACCCCCTCATGTGACAAGTTTTACATGTTTACAAGTCTGCCTGGTGTTTTTAATAAGCTTAAAGACAAACCATGTGATTTATCAGTCAACAACCATTGCTGAGGATTTTCTTCTTAAAGGGATAGTTCCCCCAAAAATGAAAATTCTGTCATTAATTACTCACCCTCATGTCGTTCCAAACCCGTAAGACCTTCGTTCATCTTCGGAACACAAATTAAGGTATTTTTGATGAAATCTGAGAGCTCTTTGACCCTCCCATAGACAGCAAGGGAACTACCATGATCAAAGCACAGAAACGTAGCAGGGGCATCAGTAAAATAATCCATGTGACATCAGTAGTTCAACCGTAATTTTATGAAGCTACGAGAATACTTTTTGTGTGCAAAGGATGAAAACTGGGAGGCTTGTGACTGTCCCATTGACTGCCCAGTAATTAGCACTGTCAAGGCCCAGAAAAGTATGAAAGACGTCGTCAAAATAGTCCATCTGCCATCAGTAGTTCAACCGTAATTTTACGAAGCTACCAGAATACTTTTTGTCCGCAAAGAAAACAAAAATAACGACTTTATTCAACAATTCGTCTCCTCAGCATAGCGCCATTTTAGAGAGTATCCGCTGGACGCAAACAGCGTATGCTCTTCTGTGTCAGCCGCACCACACGGATATGTATATTTACGTTTTGATTTGAACGAAAATAGCGTACCCTTGTGGTGCGGCTGACACAGAACAGCGTACGCATTTTGCGTCCAGCGGATACTCTCCAAAATGGTGCTACGCTGACGCGACAAATTGTTGAATCAAGTCGTTATTTTTGTTTTCTTTGGGGACAAAAAGTATTCTCGTAACTTCGTAAAATTACAGTTGAACCTCTGATGGCAGATGGACTAT
>JAFVLL020042313.1:0-19890 GCA_021397915.2 Tor tambroides | reverse complement strand
ATGCTGCTCAAGGACTCTGTCTATCATGGCCTGGCTTGATCCCCATCTGGTTGGGAATTCTGTTCTAAGGGAGTGTGCAGGTAGCTTCAGCTGCTGACGAGCTTCTTGCAGACCCCCACTGCACGGTCGATCCTATGATCCTTCATTGCATTCTCTAAGGTTACAATAAATAATATTTAGTTGCAACAATAGCATCATTGCAACCCTCATCAAAGCATAATTTAAGACAGAGTAAGAAAACATCAGAGAGTAGTTCAAGTGGTGGTAGTAATAATAATAATAATAATAGTAAAAGGTTAGTGTGAGAGAGACAATCACAGAAATGTTAATATTTTTGGCCTATAAACTCTAGTATTGTTGTTGCTGTTTTTAAAATCACTTAATAACATGCAATTAAATCACCACATTACATATAATCTGTATGAAGGATTTCTACTCATCTATAGCCAAGTGGAGTCTGCCCGAAACACTGAAGCCTCATCCATCCATTTACCTCAGCTGCCAGCTTTATGTTTGCGGCATGGTCTGAAGTGACGACTCGTTTAAACCCCATGCAGCCATAGCTTCCCTGAGTCCATGGGCTATGTTTTGCCCAGTATGGTCTTCAGGAATAAACGCAGTTTAGAGACATTTCGTATTCAAATTGAAATCGGCGTCGATGTAGTGTATTGTTAAGCTAATGTATGGCTCCATTGTGCGGCATTGTGCCATAGGTCTGTTGTGGTGGCGAAGTACTCTGCTTTTGACACTTAATTAGCCACTTCTGCATTGCATTTTTCATATAAAGCAGGCAGAGCAACTCTTGTGAGATGGCAAAGCATAACGCTTGTTCAGAGTATCATTTTTTTTTTTTAATCTTTCGTTCTCAACCGTGCTAATGGGGCACATGTCTTTGGCTAAGAAGTATGCAGCGGCATCTGTTATTTTTTTTCTGCCTTTCCGAGCTGGATGGATGAGGATTACTTTTACTTTTAGTTGCACTGAAGAGTGTGTCTTTAATTGATGGCTGTGTAGCGGAGGATGTTGTGGGGGTTATTCATTGTTCTTTCTGTTTCTTTTTTATTAGTTGGTCATATGTCAGTCTGTGTTTAAATTTTAAAAAGATTTGTGGTGTTACCAAGCGGTGCCGACACCACTGCGTAGCAAATCTTGCACGTAATATGTTTTTGATCCACGTCCGCTTCTTCGAATCCAAACTGTTCTTAAACAATGGAATTGCTTTTACCTCTTTTGTTGACCAAAGAATTTTGTGGTTGCTCTCTTTCCGCCATCTTCACTCACGCTGATTTTTAAATGCCACCAGATACCACATGCGATTACTTGTTTCACCGACAGTTCGGGCTTCGGGAGGGGCAAAAGTGCGCATGTGCGTCATTGAGAACGCAGGCCAAAATAACTTGAAAAACGGAATAATCGTTTTTTTTCTCAATTACATAGTTTTTGTGATCATTCAGACCCGAAATCAAAATCAAAATTCGATTAATTGCACAGTCCTACTGCTGAGTTGATAAATTTACAGGTTTACTGGGAATTCTGCATAATAACCAATTTTCCCAAATGGACTGTAACATATATATATATATTATTCATTAAATGTGGGGTATGCATTTTTTTCAAAAACGCTTTGGAACCAGTACCAAAACAAACTTGTAGCCAATCAGCAGTAAGGGGCGTGTCTACTAATGATGCAGAGGAGAGAGCGTTCAGTGCACATGATGGACACACTGCAAAAATGCTTTTCTTACTTAGATTTGTTGTCTTGTTTCCAGCCTAAACAAGTAAAAATTGTCTTGTTTTCAGAAAAAAAAGTAAAAATTAAGCAAGTTTTTGCTTGAAACAAGCAAAATAATCTGCCAATGGGGTAAGAAAATATTTTTCTTACCCCACAACATTATTTGTCTTATTTGTCTCATCCACAACATTTAATTACATGTACTGATGCAAACCTTTGTGTAACATCCCATGGTGTAACGATACAATGGGGTAAGAAAAATAATTTTTCTTACCCCATTGTATCGTTACACCATGGGATGTTACACAAAGGTTTGCATCAGTACATGTAATTAAATGTTGTGGATGAGACACAGCTGGCCTTGGTTAGAGAATGTAATAACGTATTGTATGTGTATTTGTGTATCTCAAACTCTGACACACACTACACAAAATGGATCCAAAATGATTTTACATGTGGGACTGTATTGGCGATCTATGCTTTTCCGTTCTCCGCCATTTCAACAGGGACTGGCACAAAGGATTTGACGCGTAAAACCAAAAACTTGCAGTGTAACAGTTTACTTTTCATTTGTCAGGATACAACACAACTCAAAAATCAAACTTAAGAACCATTTACAATTTCTCAAGCTTCAAATTAGATATGGTTTCAAAGAACGGTCAAAACACCAAGCCCCTTCCTTCTTCTGGTTCAAAACTATCAACGGTCGCTTACACATACGTATTGCGTATTAAATTTAAATCGACTTATGAAACTACACATATGCAGAATAAATATATTAAATAATATACAGAGGTGCGCAGAAGTGTAAAATACTTGAGTAATTTTACTTGATTACTTAAGTATTATTTTGGGGGATTTGTACTTTATTCAAGTACAATTTAAACGGACTACTTGTACTTGATTTACATTTCTGAAGAAAAAACAGTACTTTTTACTCCTTACAATTTTATTTCATCTTGCAAAGTACATTACATTTTTATTTTATCTTATGCACATTAAATATGGGAAACAGAAGCTCAAACATGCGTGCTTGATGTGAGAACCAATGATCATTGTTTTAATGCATCAAGCACACACATTTCTACTTCAGTTATGACTTTCCTCAGGTAAATGTCTGGCTTCAAAAGCTCACCATCAAATCTGAGGAAGCATGTTGAGGTAGCAAAGTTGCATTTTCTCAAAAAAAGTTTATTCATTATTCTTTGTTTTGATAGAGCCATTAGCTGTGTAATATATTAGCTGAATGCACAAGATTGAGTGCAAATAAAATCAATGATGATCATTTAAATACAATTAATATTTTTGTGGAAATATTTTTTAATTAATTAAAAATCTCCAAAAGTGTTTAAATAAACATTGTTTGTTAAATTAATTGTAATTCATGTTTAGTGATGTTGTTACCAGGTAGTGGATAAGTTGTATTTATAATATGTCATTATATGACACATTGATTAGGAATTAGGACTGTCAATTTTTTTTTTAAATCTTAATAATTACTTGATTTGCTCATTAATTTAATTAGTCACATAATTATCAATATTTGCTGAGAAAGTTCTAAAAGTGCCAATTATATAATTAAAAGATTAATTATCCTTTCAGACAGTGATGTTGAATAGACCACACAAAAAAAGTAGCTTTTCAAAACGTTAATGTTGTATGTTTTAATTCTATGACTCTCCTCATTAATTCAACACATTCTTGTATTCTGTCTGAAATATGTTTTAGCCTCTGCATCACATCTTGCTCTTCAAAGGGATAGCTCACCCCAAAATGAAAATTCTCTCATTTACTGACCCTCATGCCATCCCAGATGTTTATGACTTTCTTTCTTAAGATGAACACAAGCAAAGATTTTTAGTCCAGATAATGCAAGGGGACAGAACCACTTCAGAACCCAATTAAAATAAAATAAAAAATATAGTATTATAAAATTAGTATTTGTATCCTTCTTACATATGTCTATCATTTCACTTAAGATGACACTGATTCATTAACAGGGGTTGCATGCGTTACTGTCATATTCACTTTGTGTGGTTTTTGAAGTGTCATTTTTGCATGTCCCAAACGTGATTTTTTTTTTCTAAAACTCTTAGACTACGTTCACACTGCAGGTCTTAATGCTCAGATCGGATTTTTTGCTTTTGCGCTGTTGTTCACATTGTCATTTAAATGCGACTGCCATCAGTCTCATGTGTGACCCGTATACGGCCCTGAAGTGACCCGCATGCGCAGAAGAAGACGTGACGTCAGACGCAGCGCACTGTGTTTGCGGAAATAAAAATGGATGCTGCTCATGTTAGCGTGTGATTAGCCATTTTTAAGTTAATGTGCAATCGGAGCCTAAATAATGAAGTGATATTATTGTCTATATATTGTCTGCCATTGTGATTTTAATCTTCCCGCCTCCTCCAGCGCAGAATTGTGACGTCTCTCACATTTCAATGACGTAAAAATCGCATGAAATGCGACATTGCCGTTCAGACTGAAGTCACATTGCAAAACATCGGATATGTATCCGATTTAGGACCACATATGAAAGTGGCCTGGGCCTGATTTGAAAAAATCGGATTTGTGCTGTTCAGACTGTCATAAGAAAATCAGATATGGGTCACATTTGGGCAAAAAATCAGATTTGGGCCACTTCAGCCTGCAGTGTGAACGTAGTCTAAGTTTTTGTTCATCTGATAAATGAAAGTCATATGGGATGGCATGAGGGTGGAAAGGATTGAGTTTCCTTTTAATCCCTTTCCCTGTATTTTTTTCCCTGTTGCACTATATATACGTGCTTGACCTGTGCCATTGCAATTTGTTTCGTTTTCTCCCTTTAACCAAACTTCTGCCCAGCCAGTAGACTTATGTGGGGCCCAGATGGGTGGGACCTGGGCTATCTAACTGGGGCCCAGCCAGATTTGTCCTCAGTTTCCATGGGGACCCCACATGGGTCAGCCCAGATGAAACAATGAAATGAACACTGCTAAGTATGCATACTACAGAGTGCTAAAATAAGACTGAAGCTGCACTGCAGTTCATTAGATAAGTGATTAATCAAGTACTGATTGAGCATTAGTGACGAACACCTGCTTAAGAAAAAAGAGACGAGCAGAAACATAACTACTATTGACTTCGAGCCACAGCCTGCAAAACAAACACATTAAATCTCTGAAGATCTCAGCAGAGGAGGATTAAACAACTCCACAAACAGCATCACCAGCGTCACTTATTACTAACCAGACTGGCGTTATTTCTGTCAGACGTCTAGAGAAGCTCTTATTGAGAAATACAGAGGTTCAGATGTTGATGTTTTATTGAAAGTAAGAGTTTGGTTTAAAGTCACCATTATGGTGAATAACGTTTGCTTTAATAGAGCTCTTGACTCTTATGCTACTCTTTATGTTTGTTTTATTTGCAACAATGGATTTAATAAACACGTTTGCAAAGAAAATTAGAATCAAAGGTGATCAGCTGCTATTGGTTGTTTATTGATGGTCATACAGATTTTAACATTATAAGCGGTCTCTCTCATAGAGCTCATTACTGTTTGGAAGTGGCTTGTTGTTATCAACAACTTAAATTTTCACATTACTAACCCTGAGAAAAAAGCTGATCGGATATTCTGAATTTGGATTTTTAACTGTCAACTCTTTCAGACACACAGACATCAAGAATCAGTGTAAGAATCTCAACAACGGTGACACAATGCATGCTGGGAGCCATGGATGACTTTTGTGTGCTGCACCCAGAATGCATTGCAGCATGAGTCACCGTTGTTGAGATTCATACACTGATTCTTGATGTCTGTGTGTTTGTGACGCAGCAGTTCAAAGAATTTTATGAAAGATATATATTAATATTGTTCTGCACTGTTGAATGTCAATATATGAACTCATATGTCAACTGTTACTAGATGTGATAATTTCACATCATCTACAAAATTAGATATCAGTCTCCAGAATCAGGCCATTACATGATGATTATATCTTCATCATCACAGTTTTTCTTGCTTGTCTTGCCATAACAAACACAGTTAAAGCAGCCAGAGATAAACTAATGTTAAAATTTTAAGGGCCAACTGCCCAACTAAAACAAACGGGTGGTGAAAAATATACTTTTCAATAAAACCAACATCTGAACCTCTGTATTTCTCAATAAAAGCTCTTTTTTCTTAAGCAGGTGTTCGTCACTAATGCTCAATCAGTACTAGATTAATCACTTAATTATCTAATGAACTGCAGTGCTGCTTCAGTCTTATTTTTAGCACTCTGTAGTATGCATACTGAGCAGTGTTCATTTCATTGTTTCATCTGGGCTGACCCATGTGGGGCCCTCATGGAAACTGAGGACAAAACTGGCTGGGCCCCAGTTAGATAGCCCAGGTGCCACCCATCTGGGCCCCACATAAGTCTGCTGGCTGGGTGAATGTCTGTCAGAAAAGAAAGTACTTCTACTTTTTTAATACTTGAGTACAAGTTAAAGTTATACTTTTTTACTTTTACTCAAGTGTGTTTTTGGCCATATACTTGTACTTTTAATTGAGTAAAATTTTCACTGAGTATCTGTACTTTCACTTGAGTACATTTTGAGTACTTTTTACACCTCTGCTGGTGCATAACAATTATCTTATTCAAATATTTGAATGGAGCCATAAAAATGATTCCCTTTCCTTTAAACCTTCCTTTTGGAAAGTCCACAATTTCTATGAAATTTATATTTACAATCTTTATGTAAACTCTTACTCTTCTTCTGCTTCTTGCAACAAACAGAGTTTTGTTATTGGTCTTTCCAACTGACAAGTTTTTGTCTGAACACAAGCACGTCGAACAATATCAGAAGCCTCTTGAGAATTCTTCCCATAATCCAAGAATTCCTTGGAGCAGAATTATCTACAATGAGAACAATGTCTCCAGGAACCAAATTTCTTTTCAGTTTCTGCCACTTTTGTCGTTCCTGCAGTAGTGGCAGGTATTCCTTAGTCCATCTAGACCAGAAGAGGTCTGCCATATATTGAATTTGTCTCCATCTCCTACGTGAATAACAGTCCTCTTTCACAAACACTCCTGGTGGCATGATTGGTTGTTTTTTCACGAGCAAAAGATGATTCGGAGACAAAGGCTCCAAGTCGTTTGGGTCATCCGATGATTTAGTAATCAGTCGGTCGTTCATAATGGCTTCAACTTCACATAAAATGGCGTAAAGCCCTTCATCGTCTAATACCTGTTGATTCAACACTGAGTTCAAAACCTTTCGAACCGTGCGAATTTGTCTTTCCCATACTCCACCTTGATGGGATGCTGTTGGAGTATTGAATATCCACTTAATTCCCTTTTGGACAAGAACTTCAGATATTTTGGACTGATTTAAATCTTGGATAGCTTCTTTAAGCTCCCTTTCAGCTCCAATGAAGTTTGTACCATTGTCTGATCGAATCGTAGACACTTGTCCTCTCCTGCAGATGAAACGTCTTATGGCATTTATGCACGATGAGGTATCAAGGCTGTTGGCCACTTCAATATGAACTGCTCTTACTGTTAAACATGTAAATAACACTCCATACCTCTTCACCAAGCTGCGTCCTCGTTTTATTAAGAAGGGACCAAAATAATCCACACCTGTATGTGTAAAGGGAGGATTATCTGGCAAAAGTCGATCTCTTGGTAGATCTGCCATTTTCTGTTCGCTGACTTTGGCATGTAACCTTCTACACACTGTGCATTTAGAAATCAGCTTTCTTATGACTGCATTAGAAGCTGCAACCCAGAATTTACTTCGTAGTTTTGAAAAAATCTGATTTCTGCCACTATGGCCTGTGTTTTTATGTCCTTCAGAATCAACAAGGTTATGTGCTGCCTTTTATCAAGGATTGCTGGATGCTTAGCAGTTTCTGGCATTGCAGATTTAAGCGACCTCCTACTTGTAATATGCCATCTTGGACTACTGGGTCCAGTTTGTACAGAGGACTACTTATTCTGACATGGTTACTTCTTTGCAATGACTTGAACTCATCAGGAAATGTCTGTCCCTGGCTGTATCGGATTAGACTCAATTCAGCATTTTCAATGTCTTCAAGTGAAAGAGGTTTTTTTAGTCAGTGCCTTTTTCAGCTTGAGCATTTGAGTTTGCAAATGAGCCTGCTGTTTGTTTGGATCATTTTCAGTTTGAGTTATGGCAGCTTGAATTTCTTGTCTCTTGTTTGATAGGTGCTGCAGTATTTCCTTCAGCCGCAACATCTAAGCGATTGCTCTCTTTAGTCTGTACCATTCTGAGTAATACTCAATCAGTTTATCCAGAGGTTTCACTTTTCCTGTAGCAATGACACAATTTACTACAGCTGATTTCTTCAATTCAATCTCCGCTTCACCTGCCTGGTCTAGTCACACTGGCCATTCAATCTTGTGTTTGCAAAGGAATTCTGGACCTTTTATCCAACTTTCTTTTTTCAGGAAGTTTTCGACCTTGATCCCTCTGGAGGCCATATCTGCTGGGTTTAATGAAGTGCCAACGTATTTCCACTGTGAGGGCTCCGAAGCTTCTCTGATAAAAGAAACCCTATTGGCAACAAACGTTTTAAACCGTGAGGCTTCATTCTCAATGCACTGAAGTACTGTGAACATAGTCCGTCCAGAACATAGTCTTCAAGTTGCAGCTGAAGCTCTTGTTTTAACATTGTCCATTTTTGCTGCAATGACTGCTGCAATCAACTCCATTCTAGGGATCGTTATCTGTTTGTGACACAACTCTTGAGTTACCCATTACGAACGAACAGTGTTTTTCTCCACGCTCATTTGTCAGTAACAGGTAGGAGACTGTCCCATAGCCATTTTCACTTGCGTCGGCGAAATGGTGTAATTGAGCAGACATGGTAAGTCCAAAGTGGTCTGGCTTGAACCATCTACTTGTACTGAAATTTGACAGTTGTTCCAAGTCTTTTTGCCACATGAACCATTTTTGTACTTGTTTTTCTGGAATATTCTGATCCCAGCCCCACTTGTCTTTGCACAGCTGCCTTAGAAGGAGCTTCGCTGGAAGGATACAGGGTGCTATGAGACCAAGAGGATCATATATTGAGCTCACCATTGAAAGTATTCCTCTTCTTGTAGTATGTCTTTCTTGTACATTTATGGCGAATCTAAATGTATCTGTTTCTGTGCACCACCGTATACCAAGAGCTCTTTCGACTGGCAGATTGCTTTTGTTGAAATCTAAGTCCTTGACTTCTTTGGTTTGTTCCTTTTCTGGTAATGATAACAGGACCCCTCTGCTATTGCTCACCCACTTTGTCAAGTGGAATCCACCTTTAGAGCACACAGATATTAGACTTTGTGATAGTTTGATTGCTGCATCCTCAGATGCTACAGATTTTAAGCAATCGTCCATGTAAAAGTTTTGTAGAATAGTATCATCTGCTTCTGCTGTTGCCTCCGCCTTTCCATCCATTGCAGTCTTTCGTAACGCAAAGCACGTGCAACTGGGAGACGAAGTTGCTCCGAACAGGTGCACTGTCATCCTGTATTCTGCAGTGGGCTTACTAAGACCTCCTTCGGGCCACCACAAAAATCTCAAAAGGTCTGCATCAGCATCTGGGACTCTCACTTGGTAGAACATTGATTCAATGTCTGCCATGATAGCAACTGGTTCTTGTCTGAAGCGATTCAGTACACCAATGAGAGTGTTGGTCAGATCAGGTCCCTGCATTAGTTGACTATTCAGTGAGAAGTTCTGGTAAGTTGCTATGCAGTCGAAGACTACTCTAATTTTGTTCTTTTTCGGGTGATAGATGCCATGACATGGAATATACCACGCTCTGTTTGGGGATTCCAGTTGTTCAGAAGGCACAGTTTCTGCATAGCCTTTGTCAGTTATGTCTGTCATAAAAGCTTTATAGTCTTCATAAAACTTTGGGTTGTTGCTGAGTTTTCTTTTAAGACCAATAGCTCTTTGTTCTGCTATGCATCTGTTGTTGGGAAGCTTGGGAGGATCACTTAAAGGGTAATCCAATACAGTAATGTCCATCTTTATACTGTATTGACTGCTCAACAGATCGCATGAATTTCCGGTCTTTTTGCGACATCTCTGTTTTGTCACTGTAATTGCGTTCAGGAAAGTCTGCACTGAATTGCTCTACCAACAGTGTTTCAATGTCTAAAACTGCAATCCTGTTCACAGTGAAACTTTAAAGGCCTATTAACTATCCATCCTAATGCTGTCCTGATAGCATAATGTCCGTTTCCCTCACTATTTATCACTTGCCATTGTTCTATTGCTTTGTGCACATTGGCACCAATCAGCACACCTATCTCTGCCTTGAGAGGAGGAAGTTTAACCTGATGCAGATAAGGCCATTTTTCCAGATCCTTCTGTTGAGGGATATTCTCTCGTTTCACTGGAATCTCTTTCTGGGTGAACACTCTAAGAAGTTCTATGTAGTCTTCACACTCTAAGCCACATATTTCCAGGTCTGACAGAATGTTACTATGCAGAGGTTTTTCTTGTCCCATAGTACGAAGGACAATCTCCGTCTTTCTGCCTTTCAAGTTCAAATCTCTCATTAACACCTCGGTGCAAAATGTTGCAGAACTTCCTGGGTCGATGAAGGCATATGTCTTTACTACTTTGTCACATGTCTTTGACTTGATCTTCACTGGGACTATGGCTAGGATGCATTCACTGTTTCCGGCCCCAGTGTATCCACATGTTTCATAGTTTGCTGAAGCTGTGCTTGTCCTGGCTTCGTTCTCATCACCACTGCTGGATTTGGAACTGTTCTCCTTTGGATGCATTGGATGCATCTTGGAACATTCTTCACAAGTGAGTCTTTTCTTACAGTCTTTGCTTAAATGCCCTTGCGTGAGACATCCAAAGCACAGTCCTTTTGATTTCAAAAACTCAATTTTGGCCTTGTGTGCTTGCTCTTTAAATTTGAAACATGAATTCAAAGCATGATTCTTTTGACAGAATGTGCATGCAACACAAGATGTTTTGTCAAGTTGAGGTTTTGTTTCTTTCTTCACCTCACCTTGTTTCTTCTGTTCAGTATAGACACTTGTGACGAAACTACTTCCTTTGGGAGTAACCTTTTTGTACTTCAAGACAGGAGTTTTGTTTTTCTTCCCAACATTTGGACTGGTCAGCTCTTGAATGTCTCCAAACAAGGGGTCATTTTTTACTTTGGCTTGACGATCAATATATTCCACCAAGTTTGAAAACCTATATCTTCTGCCAGACCTTTCATGAATGTCATATACTCTCTCTCGTTTTGTAGGGGAGTTTGGAGATGATAACCCTCATGTTAGTGGGGTTGTCCATTTCAGCCATATAATCCACATCCTGCATAGTGTTGTGGCATCCAGTCAAGAAAAGAGCATATGCACTCAGCATCTTTCCATCCTCTGATTGGATCTGAGGCCATTTTAGTGCCTTTTCAATGTACGCTGAAGCAATTTTAAGTTCGTCTCCATAATGATGTTGCAGCAATCTTCTTGCCTGTTTATATCCACTTTCTGCACTCATATGTCCACAACTCTTTACCAGATCTTGTGGTTCACCGCTGGTATATTGCTCCAGATAGAACAGCTTGTCCTTAGCATTCTCAGTTTTACTGTCTATGGCATTGCCAAAGGCTCACATAAACGATCTGAAGTTAAGAGGATCACCAAGGAAGACTGGAACATCTCTTTGGAGTAACTGAGACAGATTTTGTTGCTTCAACCATCATTTGTGTGATCTCGTTCTGCCTCTTCATTTATTTAAAACAAGTTGTTGTCTGAATTTTCAGATTTTGGAATATTCTGACTGACTTGCTTGGCAGCAGGCTTTTGTTTTCGTCTGGTTGCAGGTTGAACGTCAGAATTTTCATCATCAGAATCTTTCTTAAGTCCCAACCTTCTTTGATCTACTACATGCTTTAGGAGAACATATTCTTGCATTGATTCACGAGAATTGAACTTGACGTGGTGGCTGAGGATGCCACAGAACGTCCAGCTGACGAACCTGCTCTGCTCTTTTTTTCTTTTTTTTTCTCACTGCTGAAGCAACTTCTGAAACACTGTCACCTGGTTAAATGTCCCCATTTTTTGCAGCATTTTGTATCCTTTACACTTTCAATCCACTGAGTAGAAAAATCAGAGAATTTGTTCTTTGATGACATGGGTTCAAACCAGATACGCTGATCATCCTCCTTTTCAGTGCAGTGTCTCTTTTTTTCTTTGTCGTTGCTTTGCTTCACTAGACTGCTGCTCTAATGTTCTTTTTCTGTTTGATGGTGGAGTTTTTACAGAACCAGTCCTCTCCTCTTCTGCTTCTCTTCTGCTCCTCAGTACAGTGTCTCTGTTCACTTTGTATAGCCTTTTCAGTCAATTTGCAGGCCTGAAAAGCCTGGTCCAGACTATGTTGCGCTTCATAAAAAGCTTCTGCCATTGCCTGACTGTGGCACATATGCCGGCGCACGGTTAACAGGGACAAATATCATCTATTGGGATACCTACTCATGCAAACCACACAGCAGAACCCTTGTTTGGTGGTCTGTAGCTGGGAAGGAGTCAGGATGACTCTTTGAGTAGCAGCCAGATTGGGAAGCATGGTATTTGGTATTGCTGCAGTGTCATCTGGTAGGCTCTGTGATGCCAGTACCCAAGCTCTTCTATTTTCTCAGTGACCTCTATAATCCCTACAGCATCTTCATCTTTTCGGCTGTTACAAAGAAAAACATAATAGATAAATAATAAAAGCAAGGCTTTTAGTGGTTTTGGTAGTGGTGGTAGTGTAAAAGCCTAACCTTTTGTTTGACAAATTAGAAAAGGGGAAAAAAACAAGACTTTAAATAAGGCTTTTTATTTATGAATGTAGCTTGGCCAAATCAGGTCTGCTTCTTATGAAATTCATCCATTCAAAACAAGACTCGCACACAACAAAATGACAAGGGGATGTGGGCAAGCTCAATTTCCATCCCTGATTATGGGAATATGTTCACAGGCTCTCAGATACTTTCCCGTGTTAATATATAAGAAACCCTGAGAGCCAAATAAATCTGAAGTTTGAACAACAAAAGAAAGGATAAGTCTAATAAAAAACCACAATGCATTTCAATGTTTAGACAAATAAGAGTAATGTGATTGCTTAAGATGACCTCATTCTCCTCCTTTTGGTGCCCTGGAACTCCTGGAAGCCCTGTTCTTTTACAGCAAGAATCTTTCATGCATTTTTTTTCCAGTATCGTGACCCTTTACAGTCGGGGTGAAAACCAGGAAAAAAACATTACTTAAGTGTTTGGTTCAGTCATAGGTAGAGATGGGACATTTGACACTGAGGCTCCGAAGTCTGTTTTACTCTATTGAAGCAGACTGGTTCGAAAGACTGTCGAGGCTTGTATGAAATCTCCGTGATCACGTGACCGACGACATTTGAGGCTTCATACATCACAATGAAACACCTAAAGCGAGGTGACTGATTCGAATCTTTGCCGCGGCTTCATTCATTATAAGGAGACGCGAAATGCTTGGTGTTCCCTCCCTGCTTCATAGTAACATAGTAACACTTTCATGTGTGGACAATGATTCTCAGAATGAAGACACAGCTGCTATTGCTGAGTATTGCATTTGTGTTGAAACTGGAATCAAAAGGATGTGTGAATCAGTTGAAAGTGGCTGCTATAACTGCAGCTGACCACTAGATGTGACTGGTAGGGTCTGTCTTTGAGGCTTTGAAGCGTTGAATCTTTTTTGGTACAATCAGGGAAAAAACCTCAAAAGCTTCACAAAGCTTCATCTGCCCATCTCTAGTCATAGGTAATCATGTGCCATCTAATTTTCAATCACAAAAGTGTAGACTTAAAAGTAAAACAAAATGAATGTTTCCCAGCTGTTGTCCCTTGACTCCAAAATTGTATTCCCCTGTGCATCACTTCCAATGGCATCTTGCGCTTTTCCGATGATCCCCTTTAGGGTAGCCTCACATTCTAAAAACCGGACCACCACCATTCTTCTGCGACTCAACCTCCCACCAACCACCACAGCAAGGAAAATTGACCTTGACCTTTTCAATGTCCATGTATCATGGTCAATTACACTATTTTTTTTTCTTTTTTTCTAACGTTCCACAGCTCCGCTAGTACCAAATGTGGCGCTCTTATTATGTAAATGACCACATTCACCATGCAAAAGAAAAATGCCTTGTATTTCACAATTTAAATTTTTGTATTTTAAAACGAAAATCAAATAGCCACTCTTTTTTTCTTTTTAATACCCGTTTCTAAAAGGAAAATCAAATGACCAAAAGATACACTGACCTATCTACTTGTTTTCTTTATTTTTTTTATAAAAAAAAAATTGACTCTCTAACACAGGGGTGGGGAACGTTGATCCTGGAGGGCCGGTGTCCCTGCAGAGTTTAGCTCCAACCCTAATCAAACACACCTGAACAAGCTGATCAAGGTCTTCAGGATGCAGGTAGTTTTTTTTTTTTTTTTCTCAGGGTTGGAGCTAAACTCTGCAGGACAGTGGCCCTCCAGGATCAACGTTCCCCAGCCCTGCTCTAACACTAGCGCACTCTATTTCTGTTCAAACTACTCGTTTTCTTTTTATTTATTGTCATGTCTGTTTTTGGGTTTTGGTTTATGTTCATTGTCTTCCTGTCTCTTATTTTGTAGTTTAACCATAGTTATGTTTCCTGCTTTGTCATGTGATTAGCTGCATCCAAAAACTGAAAAATGTTGCCTTCGGAGGCAGCATTCCAAGGCAGGAAGGCATCAAGGCACGTCTGAATCCAAAATTAGCTTCACTTCCTGTCTCGTGAGATACCTTCATCTGATCTATTTTTGAATGCAGCATAGATGTATCCTTCGCTGCCTTTGATATCCCACAATCCTGTGCGTTCCATTCCAAGACGGTTGAGCTACAAAGTAAAGATGGTGTCTGAAAATTGCGTTTGGTGGTTAGTTTGTGTGTAAATGTATATTTCTGATTAACTTTTTGCAGTTTTGATGTTATTTCTAGCGAGAAATTAGTATTATAGTATTTAAATCTTCGTTTAGTTATCACCAAAACTCGTTCTATTTTGTTGTAGATCATTAAACCGTTACGCTGCCTCAGAAGCCTGTCCGAAATCAGTTTCGTGAGGTGCCTTCGTGCAAAAACGCTGCCTGCAAAGTCATTGCCTCATGAGGCAGCAAGTCAGCTGCCTACGTTTTCAGATGCAGCCATTCTCTTGTCCTCATGCTTTCCTAGTCCCATGTGCTATGTCCCTATTAGTTGTTTTGGTCATGTATTCTGGTTTCTCATTAGTTTATCATCTTGATTGTTCACAGATGTGTCTTGTTAGGTCATTATTGGTTGGTATATGAAACTCTCATGTTTCATTGTCCATTGTCTAGGTTTGTTTGTGTAACTGCCGTTGGTGAGTTGAGTTTGTTCCATGGTAAACCAAGCCTAGTATTTGTTTAGTTTTTATTTAGTTCATGTTAGAGATGGGCAGATGAAGCCTTGTGAAGCTTTTGAGGCTTTTTCCTGATTGTACCAAAAAAGATACAAAGCTTCAAAGCCTCAAAGACAGACCCTACCAGTGTCATCTAGTGGTCAGCTGCAATTATAGCAGCCACTTTCAACTGATTCACACATCCTTTTGATTCCAGTTTCAGCACAAAAGCAATACTCAGCAATAGCAGCTGTCTTCATTCTGAGAATAATTGTCCACACATGAAAGTGTTACTATGTTACTATGAAGCAGGGAGGGAACACCAAGCATTTCACATTAACTTATAATGAATGAAGCCGTGCCAAAGATTCGAATCAGTCACCTCACTTTAGGTGTTTCATTGTGACGTGTCTGCTTCAATGGAGTAAAACAGACTTCGGAGCCTCAGTGTCAAATGTCCCGTCTCTAGTTCATGTTCATTATAAAAATAAAAAAACTGTACTTGGGTTCTCACAATTCTCGCCTCCATTGTAATTACTACATTTATTATAAAAAACAATAATAACTAGACCCTCTAACTCTAACGCTTTCTATTCTATCTACTTTTTTTTCTTTTTCTTTATTTATTTATCCAAAAACCAACCCTCCCTCATCTTTAAGTGCCACAACCTCCAAGCTGACCACTCTGTATTTCATGCAGTTTGTTCATTTAACCGTATTCCAAAAGCAATTGAAAAGGCAGCCCTCTTAAGCACTTTAAACTAATATTGCAAAACTAATTACTTATATTTTTAATGAAAAGAAACCCTGATTTCACTAAATCCCCACTTTTAAAATGCTTAAAGCAAATTTTAAATTGAAAAATCATTCTTGACTAAGGTAAGCAGCTTTTTATACAATACTGTAGTTTATAATGTACTTTTAATAATGTAGTCTTTTTTAATCATTCATAAATATCATGAACAAAATTGAATTAAATATAGAGATTGTGCAACAGTTAAATTCTGTCTAATGAGTTACTCCAAAGCAAGTATTTTGCTGGCATGGGACTGATCTAGCTGTGGACATAAAATAGTAGGCTGTACTTATCAGAAGTGTTTCCCTTAATGGATGATTTCCTCACTGATGTGGATTCTGAACCGCTTCACTGGTACTGGATTTTTCCATACACACTGGTGCTTAGTGTTGGGTAGGTGGGTTTGATGACATACTCATGCAGGACACAAGTAGCCTTTATAACTTTGTCCACATTTTGAGGCTATAGTTTGATCCTCCTTTGGTACACTTTCCACTTGAATGCAAGGATCCCAAATAAGTTCTCCACCACCCTCCTGGGCCTTGATAACCTATAGTTATGTATTTGTCTAGCCTGGTCTAGGTCCTTTCCATTCCATATTCTGTGACCGTGGAAAGGCCACAACCGTTGCCATGGTATTGCCATGCAGTCATTTGTTATTGCTTTTCCTAAAGCACTTTGAGCAAAGATGATCCCATTACTGCTGGAGCCATGGGCACCAATATCAATTATGGTAAAGCAATACCTGTGGTCATCAAAACAGCACCAGGGCCATGAAAACAATGGAGCAACCACCTTCATGTGGCATGTCTGGTCACCTTAAGTTACAAACAGTGGATCCAGAGTTTGATGGGGCCTGGATGACCACAAGCTTATCATCTAGAGCTCCAATGCAGTTTGGGAGCTACCTCCTTTCCTAGAATCCATCAATTTTCATCCAGTCATCTGTACTTGGAATGGGCATGTACTGAAACTGTAGTTTTTTCTAAATTATGTCACACACCTCTGGTATTATTGTGGCTACAGTGAATTTTCCAAGGCGATAGTTTGTGTATTGTTTTGTATAAATCTTTCGTAGTGAAGTATCTTTAAAAAATGGCAATTTATAAGTACAGTTTTGGTCAAATGTTTACATACACATTGCACCTAGCAGAATCAGCAAAATATTAATAATGTTAGCAAACTAAGAGGATCACTAAAAAAATTGTAGGCAACAATCCTAAATTTTATGAATCAAAGTTTATATGGTCCAACAACTGCTTCAACCTGGCCACAATCTTTTGCAGCCCACAGCCTTCTAACTCTAAACAAAACATCAATGTTAAATCAGTGATATATTTACCAATATGTGCTTGTTTAACATTTACTTTCAAACTCATAACTAGTTGGTCCAACAAAACTGGATGCACACAATTCTCTTGAATTCAATGCATGCTGTAGCATCAAGATTTCCCATTAATGAAGATGCCTGGCCAAATCCATCAATTACAATGGGTATCCAGATACTTTTGGCAATATAGGTCATTTGAAAAACAGTGACCAACGGGTCACAGCAGCCAAAAGGCCAATGTGAACCGTTTGAACAGGCCAAACCCCTTCATGCAAACAGTAAACTTAGTTAGGCCGAATAAATGACCAATGGGTCAAACTTGCTAATACACAACTCAGTAACTACCATCCTCTTTCTTCTATGTGTTCTTTTACATTCAATGATGAACATTGTGGATCCTTCAAGATTCAAGACTGTTATTTGTTACACAGTTATACAACATGTAGTTTAAATGTAAAGTTGGCCTAGTCTCTAATGACTGTATAATTAAAACGGTGGCATAATAAAAATCACATGAATAAAAGTGCACAAAAGTAGAATTTATGCAGATAGTGATTTTGCTTTTACCTCGTTTGTGTCATCATGGCTTCGAATGTTTTTGCTGGTGGCAAAATGAATAATTGAAAGCCCCTGTTGCATGGAAATGTCTTCAGTCATCCTTTCCAAATCCTCTTCTATGGTCAAAGAGGATGAGCTACAGGAAAACATACTGGTCATGTTCTCTTTTGGGATCTTGTGTGATCCCTGCCTGGAGACTGGACCATCATCAGTTTGCTTCTTCTGTATGGCTTGATGTGGCTTACATTGTATTTGTTCTTCAAAGTAATGCCTTCAGAATCAGGCAATGTAGCAAGCTTGCCACATATTGACTGAATGGCATAAAGTCCAGTAAAATCAGGCTCAGTTCAGCGCCTCATCTCCAACACGATAAACAGTATGTTGGTGCATATTTTGTACTCTTTTTGCATATGCCTGCTTCTGTTTCTCCTGAGACTTTAAGATGTTTTCCGCTGTTTTATTTTTATGTTTTGGTAGTGTCAATTGACTTATTTTTCATATCCAAAAATGCACTGTACACTTTCTCCTCAGGGAGAATTATGCAGGAAACCTGAAATGAAAAGCATTTTTTTTTCCCCCTAAAAATGTAGACCTGCAGCTGTTCTGAGTTATTAGTGCTGACGATTAAATTTAATTTGTTAAAGAAAAATAATAAAAATAAATTATTTAATGCATTTACCTCGCCCGCCCTGCCCTTGTCAGTCCTGTGTCGTGTGTGTCATGTGTTTCTCTCTTGTGTCCATATTTGGTTTGTTTCCTGTCCTTTTTAAGTGTGATTATCAGTTAATTCTTGTCCAGGTGTGTTTGTCTAATTATCTATGATTATCTTGTGTATTTATAGTCCTGTCTGTTCAGTTAGTTTTCGTCTGGTCTACTCGTTACTCCCGGTGTTCCTGTGTGTCTGCCCTGCCTTGTCTTGCCCTGTTTGGATTTATTAAAGACTGTTTGATTTGAGTTTACTCCTCGTCTTGTGTTCCTCGTTCCTCCCTGCTGTGTGCACCGTGACAGCCCTAGACCTACATTTATTTACATTTATGCACCCTCGTGTTGTTTTAAACCGGTATGACTTTCTTTTACAGAACATAAAAGAATGTTACTAACCAAACTGTTTTGGTCTGTAAATGTATCTAACTACCAGTTCAGATGCAGTTTCTGAAAAAGAAACAAAAATCGTGGCTGAAACACAAAATAATTACAGTAAAATTCAATAAAAAAAAACACAAGCAGAGGGGACTAAAAATAACACAATAATATTATTTGAAAAATGCACATACTTCATTCACAAATTCTCTTCCCTGGTCAGAGAAGATTGTTTTGGGACAACCATGTCTATATATAACAGAGCAAATATGGCATCCCACTTCTGCTGCCGATTTGGTCTTTAATGTGAAAGCCTCAACCTATTTAGAAAAGTAGTCTGTGACTGTCAGAATGTATTGGAAACCATTGACAGTTTTTGGGAGAGGTCCTGTCAAATCAATGCCAATGAGCGCCCAAACAGCAGATACTGTACCTATAAATGTAAAACCAATATATTTACTTTTACATTTTTATTTTTTTTATTATAGCTGTTGTGTAATATCAAGATACCACTGCAAAGATTTACCTTTATACACTTGTGCAACAACCAAAGGTTTTCCTACCTTCTGGCATTCATTGCATTCTAAGATCCGAAACAACTGTACAGTAGCTGTTAATATTTATACAGCTACACAACAGTTTAAAACACAAAAATAACTCGGTACTCACATACCCAGTTGACAATATCAATGGACATTCCAAGCCAGTAAAATCTAAAGCTTATTGCAGTGGGTGTTTTCAGAATGGCCGAAAGTCCCCCCAACTGGAGAGGAGTGAAATTCCTTGAAGAGCTTTCTTGCACTTTATTTGGACTCTTTTTCCAAAGAAGAGATCTCCTTCTTGCAGTGAATATTTATTAAAGAACTGCAATCATTAAAATGCTGCAATCATTAAAATGCATGCGCTGATTTGTGACTACGTGTTCTGAGTTTGAGCTCCGTCAAGTTGATTCTTCATCGTCTATTTTCTATCTTAAAAACAATTTTATAC
>JAFVLL020042312.1:15401-61201 GCA_021397915.2 Tor tambroides | reverse complement strand
CTTATGCAATGGAATCATTTATATTTTTTATGTATAACAAATTTGCAAAGATGTTAAAAACCTGTTATTTGCTTTGTCATTATGGTGTGTGGAGTATAGATTGTTGTGGAAAAAAAAGTAATTTTAAAGCGGTTTAACGTAAGACTGCAACATAACAAAATGTAAAAAAATTAAGGGGTTTGAATACTTCTGCAAGGCACTGTGTGTATATATATATATATATTATTTCAGTTTTGCTGAAAAAGTTTAAAGTAAGTTTAATGTCAACTTAAGATTTTATTTCTTTTGTAAAATTATGAATTATTATAAAATCATAAATTCTTTAGTTGTAAACTCCCGTGTGAGAGTATATAAAATCTCTGAATGGGTCTACATAACGAATCCAGGTTTCAGGCTCTGAGCTTATGAGTTTTTTTGTGTGTGTGTGTGTTTTTGAATGATTTAGTAGAAGGACTGACTCAAAGTAGTTTTTTTTTTAATTGGACTACACATTTTTACCCAGCCTTACAGTTTATACAGTGTTGGAAGTATGTGAATCGCAATCTAACATCTTTGCTCATGGGAAACAGAATTTCACTGAAATATTTATGATTCATTAGTATTTTTGAATTTGTACTTGTGATTTTACAAATATATATATATATATATATATATATATATATATAAACTGTAATACCTTATTTGACACTGCTGTGTCACAGTTTTAAGATGAAGTGACATGCCATGATGCTGAATAGCACTGGACTTTCCCTCTCTGATCCTCTCAGAGGATCACACATTGTACAAACTACCATAATCTCTCCAGCTCCCTCCCCGTGTAGATGTTTTCTGGATTAATCGAGGCAAAACCCATGTCAGCAAGTTAACAATTAGAAGTATTTCACTGGTTCTTATCTCTACTTATCTCATTTTCTCACAAATTCCTCTTTGTTGTTCATTTACTGACATACCCATAATTCTTCGCGCACATTTGCAGGTTTAGTATATAGGGAATCATTCTTATCCATCTTCTTTTTGGTTGTTTATAGTCTATAAATCTATAAACTATGTTTAACATGCAAAGCTAACATCCCACTTCCATTTCCAAACCAGTGAACAGATTGCAGACCAAAAGCATTCTCTTTATCACCTACTTTATATATTCACATCACCTACTTAATGCATAAATCTGTTTTAGTACTTCATAAGAAAAGACACAGGACACTAAGTGTTTTACAAACATAGTGAAATTAATGTCTGACAGATGGAGTGAATCTGATCAACTGAATTCTTTAATGATTGCACCACCCATTGTGTGCATACTGAGTGTGTGTGTGTGTGTGTGTGCGCGCATGTGAGAGGATTAGGGCAGCCCTGTGATGTGCCGTATTGCGGCGCTTTGAGTTAATGCACCGTAAGTCAGACATTTATCTCTGGAGGTTTGAGCCTGACTGTGACTGCTAGTTGTCCTTGTGCAGTTTAGAGTTACAAACCAATTCATTACAGACCTGACCACAGAAATGACTGTTAATAATGATTACAGTAATTAGTGGTGTTTGCTAAGGCAAGCATCGTTATTATTTCTACTCATACTTTGGCTGATTCAAACAAACCTCTGAACCTAATTATTAATGGGATAGTTCACCCAAAAATGAGTTTACACTCACCTGCATGTTGTTCCAAACCTTTCTTTCTTCTGTAGAACACAAAAGAAGATATTTTGAAGAACATAGGGGTTCAAACAACCCATTGACTTTCATTGTATGGAGAAGAAAGTACGTCAGAAATACAGGTTTGAAACAACATGAAGGCGTGTAAATGATGACAGAATCCTTATTTTTGGGTGAACTATCCTTTGATTGAAATCTGAAATGATTACCTGTACTACTCTGGGTCCTGAAACATTGGTGTCTCATATTTTAGAGCAGTCAGTGCAAGTTGGGAAAGAAATCAATCAAATCTGTATGTGTGTGAAAATATTCAGATAACATTTTCATAAGTAACTGTAATTTAATTACTCATTTTTTCTTAGTAACTGTTACAAATTACAGTTACATTTATTGTTCGTAATTCCATTACATGTAACTAGTTACTCTCCAACACTGAAGATGCAATCGACAACCTTTTTTCATTTGTCAGAACGATGTAAAGCTTTTTGAACTCTGCGTCAATGGTTTTAAAATAGATAAACGATATATAAAGTTGCATGTGGACGATTAAATCTTATATGCAGCCTTTGTGATAGTACTGCAGTGTTTCTCATATGGCTCAACATGATATTATGAGGCTTTATTAGTGGATGTGCCAGGAATTTGTTGTTTATAATCCTAAATGATTAATCCCGGCAGATGCAAGTTCCTTCAGTTTTTTTTTTTTTTTTTTTTTTTTTGGTTGCTGGTTTACACATCTGTCAGAGTTCAGTTGGCGGTAGCTATTGGAGCCACAGATGTCATTTCAATCCTGTATGTGCAAGAGTAATTTTGCCAGAATCCAATTAGAGAGCCGTTAAAGGGGATTACGGCTCACTTAGTCCTGCTCTCCCCAACCTGATTAAAGGGTTTATAGAGCTTTTACAGTGTTGTGCTTTACAGACAGGTTTAAACCCGATGAGCTTGAGAAGATCGGCCCAACATTGGTTTTTCTGCTTCATCCGCCACTGTGCTTTGGTTTTGGAAAGGCTTAACATACTGAACCTGTTGCTGGTGGGTTCAGATCCATCTCTGGTCTGGTAAACCTCTGAGATTAGAGAGGTCTGTGTGTGTTTCTGAAACTAAGCCTATTTTTGTGACCGTTAAAATTGAATTGTGACATTATTTTGATCATGTTCTCGGAATATTCTCAGAGTAATGTCATTTTCATTACTGTACTTCAGAAAATGATCATGTATTATATAAACTGTATAGTAGTTTATGTAAAATTCAACATGTCCTCTAACCAATACACCCATATAGGTCGTTTATCGCTTCCCTGAAATACAACCCATAGGAGCGTTTACTAAATTTGCACCCCTATCGACATTAGGACACTTTCATATTAATGAATTGTACCCTTTTTTTCTGTCATAATTTAGGTTTTGTGTAGCTCAGTTGGTAGAGCATTGCGTTATACGTCGATATGCGATCATGGGTTCGATCCTAGAGAGTAAGGGTAGGTTTAGGGGAGGGGTTAGATTGGGTCATTCGTACAAATTCATACAAATTAGCCACATAGTAAAATATGTACGAATTGCTGTGAGATCGGGTTGGACCGTGTAAAAAGTCCACACAGTGCAAGGTGAACACGCATTTTGATTGGTAATAACAGTCATACATCATTTCATGACGACAGATGCAACACGACACTGTCATAATTTTTACGCCCGCTTTAAAATGTAAATATAGGTCGGAGCTTGCACAAACGACCTATAGGGTCATTTTTTGGAGGAGGACAGTCTGATAAAATTGTAAGTATTAATCATGGTTGGGTTGTATTCATTTTAATTTTAAAAATAATTTAAATAATTTAAAAAAATTCTTTAGACAGGACTTTCATTAATTAGAATAATTAAACTAATAAATATAACTTTTTTTACAGGAATGAGAATTTTAGTGGTGGAATGTGCTTAAATGTCATAAAAATATTATGCAAAATTAGCATAACATTTTCTTTATTTAAAATTGTGTAGGATTTTCTTTTTAGATTTTTTTGGTGAAACGTTATCTTAATATATTTTAATTTTTAATACACATTGAGATATGGTGCTTATGCAATAAACACAGTTTGTATCTGATTTGTCCTAATCCCATTCCTCTTTCTTCCCATCATAAAAGCCAAAAATAAATTAATTGTGTTTTGAGACCAATCCGGTTTAGAAGATTTTAAGGCTTATGTTTTGTTTATTTTATTATTTTGAGTTTGATCTTTGGAGGTTGAGGAGGAGTCACTGGAGAATATTATATCATTGTTCTCAATCCAAGCGGTTTCTGGTGGCTTTGGCCCGGTCGAGTATTTGTCCCTGCGGGCCTCCGGTTGTGAGTCGGAATTAAAGAACTAATGGGAAATCGGGGTGCTGACCCGTCTTCCTTTCTGAAACCACATCCGGATGGAGATTTAGGCACTGATTGTTTAGGACCTGATTACCAGCATATCCTTGTGGTCCAGTCCCCCACTACGTGGAAGGAAGGCATTTGGGCCCCCCATGGGTGCCACATATGTTTCAGGCTACATGTGCCAGTCGACTGACGCATCGAAAATCACCACAGCAACCTCCGCCGTGCCGGAACTGGAGGGAGGCTCATGGCGTTCAGCATCACAGAGTTTGAGCTCACCGGATCCGTCAAGGTCGCAGTAAACAGTCCACTCAGCACAAACATGCTCATTCAGAGCCCCAAGAGAAAAAACTCAGGACAACAAATATTACTGTACAACCCCATCAACAACCTAACACTTCATGCTTTGTCATGCAGCCATGCAGTTCTATGCAAGACTGACAATTTTGCACAATCCCGCTCCAAGAAAACAATTCCCAGGATTGTAGTGAAGATTTCAGTTCTCTGCAATTTTTTAGTTTTTTTTTTTTTTTTGCACTTTTTAATGAGAACAAAGCTCATTTATTTATATTTGTTTAAGCTTGTACTGACATTAATCTTGTATTTCGTCAAGCAAGTCCATTTTTTTTTTATCACTTTTATTTATTTAGTCTATATTTTTTCTCTATTTGGATATGCAAATATTTATTTATTTCTTAATATATTTATTTACTTCTCTTTTGTCAAGTATATTTATAGTTTTTCCTCCATTTTTCAAGCAAATCTATTTTTGTTCTATTCATTTTTTTCTCTGTTTGGCCAAGCATTTTTTTTCTTTCTTTTAACTCCTTCTTTATCTATCTATCTATCTATCTATCTATCTATCTATATATATATATATATATATATGTCCTCTGTTTATTTTGTTCTATTTATATATTTTATCCTTAATTTTGTTGAACTGATTTTTTTTATATTCTATTTAATTTTTTAAATTTATATAGTACTATACATTGTTATTATATACTTATATATTATATACTTATATTATTAACATTCATGCAACTTAAAAAGTAGATCATAGCAAAAGCTTTGCCAAGGTCATGGGTTCAATTCCCAAGCCAGGGAATGCATAAATCGATAAAAATGTGTTCCTTGAATGTAGCACATAATCATTATTGTTGTTTGCAACATGCTAACGTCAAACTCCACTGGTATGGTGTCCATTGATATGGGTGTCTATTTCAGTTAAGAAATGTGTAGACACTGAGGCAACTCATAAGATTTTGGAACAGAACCACAATCTGACAGCTAGACTGTCAAACTAACCAACCTGAGATTGTACTTAGTGAGGGAAATGTCTGCTGGCGCAATGATACAGGAGCTGATGTGAGACACGGACGTCCTGAATAAATCTTGTGTCCCCAGACGTCCAGAAGCTTTTGTGTGTTTTTTAGAAGTCAGTAAAGTGTGATAATTGCTCAGATCTTCAATGACTGACCTTAAAAACAGACCGTCCACTGACCTTCGGAGAAGAGAGAAAGATGGAAATCTCACAGAGCGTGGGGGAGGGTGGAACGAAAGAAGAGATGTGTTGATTTTTGGGTAAGCGGTTTGTGTAAGTTAAAGCTTTTGTTTTAAGGTATGTGTGTGTGTGTGTGTGTGTGTGTTATACATTAAAAGATAGAGTAAAAGGTGGGAGCCAAGATTAAAGGAAGGATTAAAAGTGACCTTGAAATGACTTAGAGGTGAAAAATGGCAGACAAGAAAGTCCACACATTGTCACGTCTCTCCAGAGGTCTGTGTTTTAATAGTGTTTCCCTGTTCGTGCTGTATCTGATACTCCACTGAGCGATCTGGTGACGCAATACTAAAATATATAACAAAAACACATAACACACATAAATATTGAATAAAATACAATTAAAAATAAATATGAGTGAACAAACCCTATTTTTATAAATAATTTTTTGTGATTTAATATACACACATACTGTATATTTATTTATATATATATATATTGAATAATTTGTGTGTTTAATTACTATTTTTATCTATCTATCTATCTATCTATATATATATATATATATATATATTAGTGCTATCAATTGATTAAAAAAAACAAATTAATTGCACATTTTTCCTCTTAACATTAAAGTTTTTAAATATACAATTATATTGCAATAATTTCACATGCAATCTTCAAATTAATGTAGAAACAACATAAATACAGTATAAATACAGATTTTTTCATATTTGTTTAGTGGCATCTTTTTTTTGACTGAAGGTGAGTATCATTGATACCAATATTACTGATGTCTCTAGGAAATAGATTTGTTCCCTAATATTTAACCATTGACTATAGTCATTCAACATTACAGTATAATTGAGAGCTATCAATTTTAACATTTATTAGACATTAAAAAATAACAACAACTAGTTTAAGTGAACTTAAAACAATCTTAACATAAACCCATTATAATAAATGTCATAAATAGCTACCTGCCCTTCAGCAAGTAGGAAACTGAATAAAGTTATCAAACATTAAATTCTAAATTAAATATAGATGAATCCTTAAAGCTACAAGAGTTATTGATTTCCTTTTTTTTCTTTTGTCTATATCACAGCAGCTAGGTTATTAGGTTATTTGGCTGCTATTACATTAAGAGCTGCTGCTGCTGAATGTGACATGGATCTGACGCGCATGCTTGTAGTTTCATTTGCGCTTTAATATATATATATATATATATATATATATATATATATATAAATTTAAATGCTGTGTAGGTAGGAATCTCCTAGTTTTATAACAGAGCTAGAGCTTAGATGTCTTTCTTCACAAGATTGCAGTCTTAACCCCTTAGGCTGGATTTTATCTGCTCTGCAAAAGTCAAACATTCATGATGAGTCATCAGCACACATGCTCATTAGGAGCCGCTAATGAACAGGAAGCCTAGTGTGTGATACCACTGGTGGTCTGTTCGTACAACACAAACTGTATGTCTGTCAGACAAAATATGACAGTGAATGAGCGTCGAATAGAGTGATATTTGCATACAAAGCTCGCCTTCGGCCAGACACACATGCTCTTTGTATATATGCAAATGTAGTCACGAATGCTTGGCTAATGCACTGCATGCACACAGTCCCGTTGTACATAACGATGTGCTTAACATGCGTTCTTGTGTTACTGTCATGGTGACAAACCTCTGCACTCAAGGGGTTGTGACATTAAAATGAATGTGGTGTTATTCATGCAACTAGAATGTTTATAAGATCTAATCTAACTTTAAACGTGCTCTGACCTGTAGGTTACGGTAATGCCTGCTAGGTTTTATTATTTTAATTTATTTTATTTTATTTATTTTTTATTTATCTTATTTTACATTTCTCATTAACAGTTTGATAGCAGGAACTATAATAATAATAATAATACTTAAAGGCTCCATGTCATTGTTTCAATCATAATTGTAATTTATAATTATTTTATAAATGATATATAATAATTTATAATGTTATTAATAAACATAATAATAATAAAAATAATAGTAATTATTGTTATTATTATTATTATTATTATACAATTTAATACAAAATTATTAGTATTTTTTATTATTATTATTAATACAACCAACAAGCATAGACGGATTAAAGTATGGGCCTAAAGTGTGAATATTTACCCAAAGTCTGATTATTATTTAATTAAAATAAAATCATTGTGAAATTGCCATACTATTATAGTATACGCAAATTATGAAGTAGAAAATGTTGTTTTGGTGGATGCCCAGGGCATGCTGACATCATAATCTATCCTTATCCACAACACATGCCATTTTAAGAAAAAAACATAAACAATCAATAAAAGCAGTTTTCTGTTGACCCCTGTCTGTGAGATGGACATTAAAAGTGAATTTCCCTGTAGAATTCGGCTCAAGGAGATTGCAACATGTTGATGCATTTCAGCTTCACCGTTTCCTGTTCACAGATGTTACCAAGCTCAGCAATCATGACTAAAACACATTTACCTTCCTCAAGACTTTTATTTGAAACATGCTGTCTAAATCCGATCCGCTCCCAATCCGAGACGGAGGGTGTGGTTTAATGGTCTAATCATAAGCATCTAATCTGGCTCTTTCTCTGTATTAGAAAGGTCATACATTGTGCAGTGGTGGCCGAGCAGACGAACACTTCTAAAGAATTTTTGCTTTTATCATTCCTGCTCCGGACAAATTCTAGGAAGTACTAATCCTCTAATGGGATGGCATTGACTTGCGGCATCGATTGCGTGTTTGTCTGAAGGAGGGGATTCCTTGGGGACGCCAGCGGAATGTGTTTCTGCTCCGCTTCGCCTGTTTTGATAACATTGTTCAAACAGCGTGTCCTCGACCCTGTTTCTGACGTCACGCTTTTCAGTTGAACGAGAGCACTTCGTTCAAATAACACAGCTGCTGACCACTTGAAGATAGAAAACGAGATCATTGAGAGGACAGTCACAAGTTGTTGTTTTTTATAGAGATGGACTAAATGTGATACTTCCAAAATTAGCTATTTCTGAATTTGTTAATGTTTAGTTTTTATAATTACATTTTTTATTATCAGTATCATAGCTATGCCACAGAACTGTTATTTTATTTTATTTTATTTTTTATTTTATTGTATTATTATTATTATTATTTTTTTTTTATTTTATTTTACATTTCTTAATACTAATTTGATAGCAAGAACTAAAATCCTTTTGAACACACTCCTTTAATTTAGAAGGTATATTTTATTAATAATAATAATAATAATTTATAATAATTAACAGTTATAAAATAATAATAATAATAATAATAATAAATAGTTTATTATTATTATTATTATTATTATTATTACATTAATAAATTGTTATTATTAGTTAAACAATGACATGGAGCCATCAAGTATTTCTCAATTAAATAAACACTGCTTCAATGTAATTATCAATATTAAAATTAAAAAACAGTAAAGAATCAAATTAAGTTCTTTTTAACTGATTGAGTCTATATCCACTTCTACCACTATGTAATAAACACTAATATTGTTATATGTTGTAACATCTGTTTATTTTAGTAATTTTATTTTTATTTATTTATTTATTTTACAAAATCTGTGATCGTATCAAGACACTGTGTTTACTTGCGAAAAAATGTATTTATTTTTATTATTTTTTGTTGTTGTTGTTGTTGGATGTACTATGGTATTACCATGTTTTTAGGGGGACATTTATAGTCAAACCATACTATTTTTCTGAAATAGACCATAAAAATAGACCATAAAGTTTGAACAGAACTGTGAATTTAAAGGGATAAAAATTCTGTCGTCACTTACTCACCCTCATGTTGTTTCAAACCTGTATGCATTTCTTTCTTTTGCAAAACACAAAATAAGATATTTTGAAGAATGTTTATAACCACACAGTTTTGGACTTTCATTGTATTTTTTGACTTTCATTGGAAATCACTAGGAACTAAAACACTTCAAACCAACATTCTTCTAAATATGCTTGTGAAATATCTTCTTATATTTTGCAAAACATCAGCTTTTACATTTCCACAGTAGATTGACTACATGATTTGACATTGTCTCGACCCTGCATGCTGCTTTGGCTCGCTCGGTCCAGTCATTTGGGATGGGAATTGGGTCAAACGTGTTTCCTGTGTTCTCCATTCATGCAAACACGCACCTCATCACCCAGACCCACACAGAAAAATCTCTCTGCTGCACACACCTGGGACGTTTGGCCTTTTGATGTGGCCCTCTGTCCACACGACTGAAGATCGGAGTTCACTTCAGAGCTGCTATATATGCCTCATAAACAAAACAGTGACGTAGACTGTTCACTGAATTATAGGCATAGTGCCAGAGACTTCATGCTGCTAATATTTTTTGGGGGGCACCAGTGAGAACCCAAAGTAAAAAAAAAAAAATAAGAAGTTGAAAATGTGTTTGCCTAGGTTAGCAAGGTGACATTAAACTAAGACAAAGCAGGTGGTTCACTGCATAGCTATTATTTTATTGTGGATTTTAGCACTGTTGGAACTCGATATCCAAGACTGGAACTATGTTTATTATAGTACAAATTTCAGTCTCTTCAGATAACAGCTGAACACTTTGTCAAAATCAACACAGAATGGATCAGTTTATTTCTCAGTAGTGAAAAGAATCTGGAGACAGTCAGCAACATAGAGTGCTTTTATCATCTTTAGCAATAAAGATGATGGATGAATCTGTTTGCTTTGTGTAAAATGTATTTGGCAGCCACAAACCACCCGCAAATGTACAGCACACATATTGGGCTTCAAACTGACTTTTAAAGAAAACTTTAACTTGCCTCGAACAACTTTTGCTTTAATGCCAAAAATGCCTTCAAAAATGCCATTAGTTTGTTTGTTTTTGGTGCCTTAAGCAGAACTAAATCAGAATTGAATCCGGTCTACAGCAAGACTTAGTTTGAAACTTTTTATTTTATTTATTTATTTTTTTTATTTTTTATTTATTTATTTATTTATTTTTTTATTATTTTTTTTAATTTAATTTAGAATTTAATTTAATTTAATTTATTTTTTTCTTTTCTTTGCTGTCCTATTTATTAAAGACAAATGAATCCCGCCCGTTAAATCCAAAAATAGCTTTTATCCTAATCAAATTCTGTTTTTTTTGTTTGTTTTTTTATTTCAGGCTGAGATGTTTGGTGAAACAGTTGGAGAGAGGTGAGGCTTCTGTTGTCGACTTGAAGAAAAACCTAGAATATGCTGCATCCGTTTTGGAATCTGTCTACATTGAAGAAACAAGGTAAGAACAACACATACATTCTGAATTTCTCTCACTCTTTTTCTTTTGGCAAATATTAAATCAACAAATTTGGGGTCAGAGGTATATGTTGTTCCTAGTGTGTTTTTGATCTCTAAAGCTGCTCCTAAACCGCTGTTTGAAATAAAAATGCAAATGGAAGAGGGATTGCATGTGTTCTGTAATGCTGTCTCCTCACTGGAATGAGTGCTCCAGCATTTGATGTGTTTTTATTCGGTTATTTAGACAGAAATGGAAACATTGGCAAGCACCTGAGAAGCAAATGTGCCACATATCAAATTGAATGCAAATTTTGCATCATTCGCTCACTCTCATGTTTTTCCAAACCTGTTTGATTTAATTTTTTCTAAAAAAAAAACAACACAAAAGTAACATTTATGCACTTGTAATGAATAGGGACTGGAGCTTTTAGGGTTCAAAACAGATGCAAAATGCCATAAAAGTATCATAAATATAGTCCATAGAAGTTTATGTGCCATATTGTGTTTTCCATGTGATAACTTTATAAGAAGAGCAGACCAAATTAATTAACAGAAAGTCTTGATATCCTCCCTCGCTCTTTTCAGCATGTTGATAAGAGTTCATGAGAGAAATAGCAATGCTTTTCAAAGAACCATTTAATTCTGTTCACAAATCCAGTTTCAATGATTCATTCATGAATCAGACTAATTGAGTTCTTATATTCAGCTCACTGACTCCGTGATCCACTCACAGCACATGACATAAAAAGACATAATTATATGACATAATGACTTTAACTCTTACTTTTGACTTATGTCAGTTACAATTTTGTCACAATTATGACTTTATCGCAAAATTTTGCCATTCAATTTTGACTTTTTATCATACTTTTGACGTTATAATTGTCATTTATCTCATAATTATGACTTATGCCATAATTTTGACTTTTTATGTCATAATTATTTAGACTTTGTCATAATTTTGGCATGGCATTATTTTGTCTTTTATTATGTCACAATTTTGACTTTTCATCTCATAATTATCATTTAGTATGGAAATTTGATTCATGTAGTATGAATGAATGATGCATTTATATAGCGCTTTATTGTGTATGGTTGTACACCCAAAGCGCTTTACAATCATGTGGGGGGGTCTCTCCTCAACCACCACCAGTGTGCAGCATCCACTTGGATGATGCGACGGCAGCCACAGGACAACGGCGCCAGTGCGCTCACCACACACCAGCTACAGGTGGAGAGGAGAGAGAGAGAGAGATTGAGCCAATCAAGTGGATGGGGATTACTAGGAGGCCATGATTGACAAGGGCCAGTGGAGGGAATTTGGCCAGGACACCGGGGTTACACCCCTACTCTTTACGATGAGTGTCATGGGATTTTTAATGACCACAGAGAGTCAGGACCTCGGTTTAACGTCTCATCCGAAAGACGGTGCTCTTTTGACAGTATAGTGTCCCCGTCACTATACTGGGGCATTAGGACCCACACAGACTACAGGGTGAGCACCCCCTGCTGGCCTCCCTAACACCTCTACCAACAGCAACCTAGATTTCCCAGGAGGTCTCCCATCCAGGTACTGACCAGGCTCAACCCTGCTTAGCTTCCGTGGGCAACCGGTCTTGGGCTGCAGGGTGATATGGCTGTGGCTATTTGAAATTTGATAGAAATTTGTCATGATTGTCTTTTTTATCTCATAATTTTGACTCCGTTTAGAAATTTTTTGTAATTTTGACATTTTGCAATTTTGACTTTTTTCATAATGATGACTTCTAATTTTGACAATTTGTCATAATTATCAGTATATCAATTTTGACTGTCACAATTATGACTTTTTATCTCAAAATTTTGACGAATCATAATATTTTTTATCTCTTAATTATATAGAATTTTGACCTTTTATCTTAGAATTATAATATTGTCCATTTATGAAAGCATAATTTTTATTGTGGTGAAATGGACTTCCATAAGTAAGTGTCTTTAGATTATCAAAAGTGTTAGATTTTATTTCCCTTGTCTTTGAAGTAGTATATTGTATATTTTTATCTCTTTCTTTCCATCACTTTTGCTCAGAGGTGTTCTGTCTGAAATTTCATCTGACATGATCGAAAGTGACATGACTTACCCATTTAGTGTCTTCAGACAGCAATCGTGTCTTATATATATATATATGTGTGTGTGTGCGTTTGTTCCTGCAGGCGGTTGGTGGATACAGAAGATGAGCTCAGTGACATCCAGTCCGACTCTGTTCCCTCAGAAGTGCGTGATTGGCTGGCGTCAACTTTCACACGTCAGATGGGGCTGATGTTGAGACGGTCGGAGGAGAAGCCGCGATTTCGCAGCATCGTTCACGCGGTGCAAGCAGGGATATTTGTAGAAAGGTGTGTGAGGGTTTTTCCAAAGCTAATGGTATAAAATAAATTTAAACCCTATAGGCATCCCACAGATAATAGATGGAAACCTTCAAAGAACTGATAAAGAGCTGATACATTTTAAGCAGGGCCTGACTCATAGATCGATCAGGACTGATCCGTGACCCTGCTGTGCATTTCCTGTGTATTCTCATATTTCCAGCTCTGCATGCTCCTAAAATATTAATGTTAAAGGACATCTGGAGTGAAACAAGGGATTTCCCCTTTTTTTATTTTCCGAAGCTCTCACACACTGACAGGAGTGTGTTATCTCTTTCTGACAGGATGTACCGACGGACCTCCAATATGGTGGGGCTGAGCTATCCGCCCAGCGTGATCACGGCCTTGAAGGTAATAAAACGGGCCAATCAGATTCTAGATTGTGACCTCAAATGCACATATGCACAAACACAAGCAACCTGATCACAGCACGAATGCGAAACGTGTGAATACGACACATTTTGAATGCACAATAGCTTATGTGAGAAACAACAAGGGGGAGATGGTAAAATCAAACCGTCTCCAGGCAAACAGCCCTGTTTAATCAACCGAAGTGTACAATTGATCTTTCCCATGGCCAGCTGGGTTACCTGGCACACACACATGGTTTAGACAGGACAGAGAGATTTTAGCCTCTTTTTCGGATGGTTGTTTAATAGAATGCAGCATATGTGGACTAACACAGATTTCTTTTTAACACAAACACACAACACTTGATTTATTTAAAATTATACACTGATGTTTATAGAAAAACATTTGGGGTCCTTTAAAAAGAACCCAGTTGAAAGAAATTAATATTTTTGTTCAGCAAAGACATATTAACTTGATCAGAAGTGACAGTAAAGACATTTATAATGTTCCAAAAGAACTTTCTATTCATCAAAGAATCGTCCACAAAGATATTAAGCAGCACAACATTTTTTTCAACATTAATAATAATAAAAAAACAGCAAAATCAGCATATCAGAATGAGTTTTGAAGGATGATGTGGCACTGAAGACTAGAGTAATGATGCTGAAAATTCAGCTTTGCATCACAGGAATAAATTACAGTTTAAAATATAATCAAATACAAAGCAGGTATTTTAAATTGTAATCATTTTTCACAAGATTGCTGTTTTTACAGTGTTTTTGATCAAGTAAATGCAGCTTTTGTGAGCATGAGACGTCTGTGTAAAACCTAAAAAACTTACCAACCTCAAAACTTTTGAATGCTAGTCTATTAGGCAAATGCAAAATATGCTGATTTTAATCCTTTTCTCCACATGAAATTATAGTCCAAATTATACATCCAGCTATCTGCTGTGATTCGATCACGAATGCCATTTCAGAGCTGTTATCAGCTGCATCTGTTCTTCATCAGCTTCTCATTCATTTTTGATTTCAACAATTTGAGGCAGGACAGCTTAGAGTTACTCCATTTTGTCATTTCAGTCGTAAGTCTGCAATCTTTTAAAATATTCTTTTGTTCTGTTGCCTATTGTGATTCTAAAATTCTGGCTGTCTGCTTTAAAAGTGATTGTCAAAGACGTTCTTGTAAGGCTGCGTTTCGAATAACAAATTGTATACTACTATTACTAACCCTTTTACTGTGTCAAATGAACCAGAAGAAGTGTGCAGTGTGGTCACTTCAGATGTAAAATAAAATAAAAAAGATGTAATCAAATTAAATTAAAACTTTACCCGTGTGATTACCCAAATCCTGTGTTGTGCTGAGGAATTAAACATCTAGTTTTTTCAACATACAATATTTGTAAACATCCAACCCCATTTAAATTCTACATGCAACACAGCACAAACCTTTTTCTGAGGCATGTGGATGAAAGTCAGATGAACAGAATAATGTGGTGTCCTAGTGGTTAAGCCTCAAGGCTGGTATCACAAAGGGCGAAGGTTCAAACTTTGGAAATGGAATAGAGATCTCCTGCAGTCCCCTTGAGTGAGTCAGTTTGCTTCTCATTGCTTTATGTGCAGGTGAATGTATAAAGTGTCTGCTAGGTGAGAAGGATAAGTAACACAATACTAATACACATTTTCTTGTCAAACAATAGGAGTAATTTGCTGGTATCTTAATAGAAATGAAGTTAATATGCTGAAACTAATGAAGGTTTCATTTTGTGTAAAGAGTTTTTAATCCTCTTGCATTGTCCAGACCTCATTTATAAAGATGTGTAGAGTCATGTGTTTTAATGTTTTTGAAAGAAGCCTCTTATGCACACCAAAACTGCATTTATGTGATATAATAATGTGAAATATTATTACAGTTTTCTGTTTTAAAATGTAATTTATTCATGTGATGCAAAGCTGAATTTTAAGCATCATTATTCCAGTCTTCAGTGTCACATGATCCTTCAGAAATCATTCTAATATTCTGATTTACTGCTCAGGAAACAGCGTTTCTTTAAAATAGAATTGTTTGAAGCATTTTAAGTGTTTACTGTCATTTTTAATACATCCTTGCTAAATAAAAATAATTTCTTAAGAAAAAAAGTCTTACTGACCCCAAACTTTCAAATAGTGTGTTGTAATAATAATAGTAATAATAATAGTAATGAAAGAAATAAAAATAAATAATTAATTCATGATATTAAGGTTAATATAATAAGTTTACACTTTCATCACTTAAAGTCGTCAGAAAAAGTTTGTATAAGAATGTTTCTGTCAGTTTATGCTTCAAATTTAGCATGGAATCAAATGCACATATTTTAGGAATCAAATCTGATTGCAAAAGTGTTTTATAAATGAGGCAGCAGGTTTGTACTGGATGTCCTGGTGGCTTTGCAGCAGGATTTTGGCCTCTCTTTTGATTTCACAGCAGTCAGTGAATCTGCATATATATATCCACATACAGCCTTCAGCTATTGAAAGCTCTCAGCCGTGACTGAGACGGAGTGCAGGACAAATATTCCAATCTGAGGATGTGAATATTTAATGCAGCATTTTGCAAATGTTCATTGCAACCAACTAATCAAACCTACATAGAACTTTCTTTGAAAGTGATGAGATGAAATAACGGAGGGTCAAACTGAGAGTGGATGGAGGAGAGAGAGAAAAAATAGAGAACGCATAAACCACAGGCGGCCATAATGTAGACCAAATCTCCTGTATTATTACTGATGTTTATTTCATGACTCAGGATTGAAATGTACAACGATAGAATCACACATCGTTCATCACAGACCCTGTTTATAAGGGAGGCGAAAGTAATTTATACGTTATAAAAAAAGAAATGAGGCTGGTATTACTACATTATGTAAAAGCAGCAATTTGTGAGGCTCCAGGACTGTGAACATCTTATCACGTTTATAGGCATCATAAAATAACGTCTCAGTTGCTCTTTCATAGCTCTGAAGAAGCAAAGATATCTTATTTGGGATTTTTCTTTTCTATAGGAAGTTACGAAAAGTTATCCACAGTTATATTGTATACACTGCTATTCAAAAGTGTGAGAATGATTTTTTTTTTTTGAATGAAATTAATAATGCATTCAAATTTACATTTGGCATCACAGTAATAAATTACATTTTAAATTATATTCGAATAGAAAGCTGTTATTTTAAACTGAAATGTTTGACTATATTAGCATTTTACTATAATATTGATCAAATAAATTCAGCCTTGTTGAGCAAAAAAAAGCAAAAACAAAAACACTTACTGATCCCAAAACTTTTGAATGGTAATATAGATATTTAATGTTAAAAAATCGATAACTCTATCGATAATAATGATAAAGATGTCTTTTTTGTTGTTGGTCTAGCATGTGGACACGTGGTCATTTGACGTCTTCACACTGAATGATGCCAGCGGAGATCATGCACTGAAATTTATTTTTTATGAACTTCTCACCAGATATGACTTAATCAATCGCTTTAAGGTAAGATGCTCTCTCTTTCTTTTTTATTAGAAGTACAGAATTTTAAAATTGACCTTCCAGTGATTTCCTCTGTGATATCTGTGGATTAGAGAACATCATAATAGGAAAATGTAAAGCAGAGCGAAACATCAAATTTTAATCAGTTTTAAATTTTATTTTAGTATTATGTAATTTTTATTTAATTTTATTTTTAATTTTATTCCATTTTTAATTTAATAAAAAAAATTTAAACACTATTTTCCTGTTTTCCATGTACTAATTATTAACTAATATGTTAACCTGAGAAACCTATACTGCCAAATGGATTTTTATGTTTACCAACATATACAAACACTTTTGAAATCGCATTTAGTATGTGTTTGGACTCAACCATCCATCATAATGACATTTGATTACAAAGTCTTCCAGATCTTCAAATGGCTGTTTGACATTGTATGTTGGCATTTTTGTGCATCTCCTCAGATCCCCGTTTCTGCTCTGGTGTCTTTTGTGGAGGCTTTGGAGGTGGGTTACAACAAGCACAGAAACCCTTACCACAACCTAATCCACGCCGCAGACGTCACCCAGACAGTGCATTACCTCCTGCTGAAGACCGGCATGGTTGTAAGTTCATGGTTGCAAAAAAATCATGTCCTAGACCCTGTGAATTCAAGCAACAGTCTCGCCTTTGGGGATTTGAGTATTTTTATGTGTGCTTGGGTAAAATAATTATGTACATCGAGTCTCCTCGGTTGTTTATTATTGTTATATCTACTGAACCGAGCCGTTGAAGTATGTTTTATTAAGCTCTTGAGGTATTTATTGAGGCTGTGGTTCTTGGAATGGAAGTAGGTGCAACAGTCCGTTCTTGCTTCACGATGCTGCTCATATACCAATCAATAAGAAGTTAATCTCCCTCAACGCCTCAAAACATGCTCCTGTCACTCCCGCCGTGGGCTCATTAACCTCTCTGTGATGTGTGGACATCACACTGGCGTGCTGACAAATGATTTGCCCCTTAGCATTTACACCGCTGATGATTTCTTTTTGTCATTCTGGCACTATGGTGATTTAGTGTTAATATAAGATAATGTTATGCACAGAAGAATAAATGTGGCAGAGAATAATGAACTAATAGAATTTCATTTCCTTCATGCTTATCTTCAGTTTAGCAGAACGATATTATTTATTAAAGAATACGTAATGGGGCTTTAAATTGTCTGATAAGGAAGTGTTTTTCATTGAAGGTGTTTGGAGTGATTTTGGGATGGCACATTTCTATGTAGTCACTAGAAATGAAATTTCCATCTATTGTTTTTGTTAAAAAACATACACAGCATTGTAGTTTAATTCATAAACAATTCATGACTCTTTTGGGCTGGTTCTTTTTAGTGAATCAAAAATATACAGGAGAACAGTTGAATCTGACTCCTAAATGAATTAGTCTATTGAAATGGTTTTTTTAGGGAATCAGAAATATATGAGGCGACTAGTGTAGTCTTATTTCTGGATGAACGACTCTTATGAGTCGGTTCTTTTTAGTGAATCAAATAAATACAGGGTAACCAGTGTAGTCTGATTCTTGAATGAATCACTCTCTTGAACCAGTTCTTTTTAGTGAATGAAAAATATCCAGGCTGATCAGTGTAGTCTGATTCCTGAACAAATGATTCTTAAGAATCAGCTCTTTTTAGTGAATTAAATATATACTAGGTGACCAGTGTAGCATAATTTCTGAACAAGCGACTCTTTAGAGCTGGTACTTTTTGTTGAATCAAATATATGCAGGACGAGCAGTGGTGACTGATTCTGACTCCTATAACTCGGTTCTTTTAATGAATCATTGAAAAAGATGAGTTACTTTATTTGAATCAGCATCATAATTTACAGCATTAGCAGAGATAGAGTTTCTTTCACTTGTTGGCACAATGGACATTATAACTGCAATATACCCAAAAGAATCAAAATTGAGCCACTGTATCAATGCACTTCAGCGTAACTGGGATTTTTCTTGTTGCTAAAGCATTTTTCTTGTTATCTTCCTTCTTCCAGCACTGGTTAACCGAGTTGGAAATCTTCGCTATGCTGTTTGCCGCTGCTGTGCACGATTATGAACATACCGGCACCACCAACAACTTCCACATACAGACCAGGTACTATTGCAATTGAATGCTATTATCATTCAGTTCAGCAAACCGAATACGTCGGTGGCCTTTAACACAGCTAATGTGTGTTTTACAGATCCGACACAGCCATTCTATACAATGACCGTGCCGTACAGGAAAACCACCATGTGAGCGCAGCATATCGCCTCCTGCAGGAAGACGATGAAATGAACATCCTCTATAATTTGTCGAAAGATGACTGGAGGTTAGAGATGTGTTGCATACCGCAAACTCAAATTAGCTTAAGTAATCTTAAAAATAAACGTTTAAGTTAGAAACTAAAATGGTTTTACAGCATAATTTCATAGGCAAACTTGTGCACAATTAACTTATTTTCTAGTTCTGGACCTTTTATAGCAATCATTTTCAAATTGCTGTATCAAAGCATATTAAATGCAAAGTTGACTGGAAGGAAGAAATTGGATAGGAAAAGGTGCACAAGTAACAGGGATGACCGCAAGCTTGAGAATACTGTCAAGCAAAGCCAATTCAAACACTTGGGAGAGCATCACAAGGAGTAGACTGAAGCTGAAGTCAGTGCATCAAGAGTCACCACACTCAGACGTCTTCAGGAAAAGGGCTACCAAGCCACTTCTGAAACAGAAACAACGTCAGAAGCATCTTACCTGAGATAAGGAGAAAAAGAACTGGACTGTTGCTCAGTGGTCCAAAGTCCTCTTTTCAGATAAAAGTAAATTTTGCATTTCATTTGGAAATCAAGGTCTGGAGTCTGGAGGAAGACCGGAGAGGCACAGAATCCAAGCTGCTTAAAGTCCAGTGTGAAGTTTCCGAAGTCAGTGATGATTTGGGGTGCCATGACGTCTGCTGGTGTTGGTCCATTGTGTTTTATCAAGTCCAAAGTCAATGCAGCCGTCTACCAGGATATTTTGGAGCACTTTATGGTTCCATCTGCTGACAAGCTTTATGGAGATGCTGATTTCCTTTTCCAGCAGGACTATAGCACCTGCCCACAGTGCCAAAACCACTTCCAAGTGGTTTGCTGACCACGATATTACTGTGATTGATTGGAAGGCCAACATGCCTGACCTGAACCCCATATGGAATCTATGGGATATTTTCAAGAGAAAGATGAGAAACAGTTGATCCAACAATCCAGACGAGCTGAAGGCTCAATAGTACCTCAGCAGTGATCGCTGATCGCTTCCATGCCACACCTCACTGATGCTGTCATTTTTGTGCTAAAGGAGCCCCGACCAAGTATTGAGTTCATAAATGAACATACTTTAAAGAACTTAAGCTTTTCTGTTTTGCAAATCCTTTTTTTTGATTGATCTTAGGAAATATTCTAATATTTTGAGATACTGGATTTTTGACTTTCATGAGCTGTAAGCTCTAATCATCAATATTAAAACAAAAAACTTTTGAAATGTTTTACTTTACATGTAATGATTCTAGAATATATGAAAGTTTCACTTTTTGAAATAAGTTACCAAAAAAATGAACTTTTTCACGATATTCTAATTTTTTGAGATGCACCTCTATGTATATTTATATAATGTATAAAGATCCATTTAATACTGTGGAAAAAAAAGATAACTAGGTAAAAAATGACAATATTTTGAAATAATATTAATATATAATTCATATATATTAAATATTATATTAAAATGTATTAATATTAGCATTATAAAAGTTTAATTTAATTTTATTTATTAAATATTACAATGATTAAAATAAAATATTATAACAAAAAATCTTTACTTTTTATTACATTGATACTGTATATTTTTTTCTGCCCTCTAATAGAATACTTACTGTATAAAGCTATAGAATATAGAATGTATAAACCTATAGAAAATAAAACTATGACTGTCAGTAGAGTAAAATAATGTAATGATTCTCAGAATTAATATGCTGTTTTGACTGCTGAAATCAGATCTATATCATGTGATATGTCCTGTGATTTAGCTTGTTTTTTTTTGTTTGTTTTTTTTAAGTCAACCCAAGAAACCTGTACATCAAAACTACTTCTTGATAAGACTGTTGTTTACTAAATGTTTTAAAGTCAATACTGAAAACATCTCTTTCCTTCAGAGAATTGCGGGCCCTGGTGGTCGAGATGGTCCTGGCCACTGACATGTCCTGTCACTTCCAGCAGATTAAAGCCATGAAGAACTTCCTCCAGCAGCCAGAAGCGTAAGTTCGGTCGCACACATCAGGGTAACGAGGAAGAGGGGCTTTAGCTAATCACACACTGTTCACGTAAAAACATTTCTGCATCTACAGATATTCATATCCACATAATGAGAGGTTGGACAGAGTGATTATAACAGCTCTGAGGGGCTGAACATCTCTGTCCTCTGCAGGATTGATAAACCCAAGGCCTTATCTCTGTTACTGCACACCGCTGACATCAGCCATCCTGCCAAAAACTGGAACACGCACCACCGCTGGACCACCTCACTGCTGGAGGAGTTCTTCAGACAGGTCAGTGTCCCGAGACATTTCAATATCAGCATTAAGTCTTCATTATGGAAGCATATCTTAGGTAACACTTTAGTATAGGGACCAATTCTCATTATTAACTAGTTGCTTATTAGCATGCCTATTATTAACATATTGGCTGTTTATTAGTGCTGATAAAGCACATATTCTGCATGACTATATTCTACATCCCTAATTCTACCCAATACCTAAACTTAACAGCTACCTTACTATTAATAAGCAGCAAAATAGGAGTTTATTCCTAATTCATAGTTAATGGTTTGTTAATGGCACGAATTGGACCTTAAAATAAAGTGGAACCAGATCTTATCAAATTTTATTCTGGGTCATACTTCATATTTCATAAACTCAAAAGAAAGAAAACAAAAAAGCCGATTTTTAAGACCATTAAATATATTGTGATTATTATTTTAAATTAAGAATTTAAAATTAATAATTGTTTGTTTGTGTGTTTAAAACATATAAAATAAAAATTAAAAGTTATTTATATAACAGAGGTTATTTAATGATAAAAGTTATTTAATAATATTTATTACAGTATTATTATTTCTTTGTTAACACTAGTTAATAAAAATACAACCGTTCATTGTTAGATCATGTGCATTAAATAATAGGAACAGATACAACAGGAACGTTGTTAGTAAATGTTGAAATTAACAATGATTAATAAATGCTTTAGAAGTATTTTTCATTGTTAGTTTATGTTAAATAACTAATGTTAACAAATGGATAGTGTTATCAAAATATCTAACAAAAATAAATAAACATGAGGATTATTTAAACTATACTATAAAATATTTATACAAATGGTAGTATCTGTTGTACTTCATGTAATGCATGTTTATTTTAATAACATTAAATTATTTAATAAATGATCAGAATGAGATTTATACTTTATTTTATTATTGTTGTTTTTATGTATGTATTTATTATTTATTTATTCATTGCATTAAGGTAATACAAATTTGAGAAAATGCACTTAATTGTCTTGAAACTGCTGTGAAAATGCAAAACAGTAAATAAATAATCGTAGGAGTCCTGAAATAGGCTTCTATTTCCATATGAAAAAAATATGATGTAAAGATTTCTTATTTTTCCTTTTTGATTTGATTAGAATAAATGCTGAATAATTTATACATGCACTATAGTAAATGTATTTAAACAGAATAGAACATCCAGTTGTCAGTGAGAATATCCTGTTTACTAGCTACCAAACAAGTGCCTCAAACAAATCTCTGATTTGAATTTCATTCGCCGAAAACCGTGCAAATCCATCCTAGCTCTTTCTAGGAAGTGCTCATCATTGCAGCAGCCCAATACCTTGTAAACACAACTTTGTTTCCCAGTGGGCCTATAAAAACCCTGAGCACCCCGACTCCTGGAAATTGTGTTCACAATCAGAGCACAGATTGAGGTTTTGAGAAAGCTCTTGCTATTTTTGTGGGCGATATGCATCAGGCGGGGTGTGAATGGCCTGTGGGTGTGCTGTCTGAAGCTGAGAGCAGTGTCCTGTAGACATTTTTATGGTTCTTCAATCATACAGTGAGCGTTTTCTCTCTCTCCCTCTCGCTCTGTTGCTCTCTCACTTCACCATCCATATTCCCATTCTGTGGTCATCAGCACTCTGATCTAATCTCGAACTGAGTCTTAATCTTATTTAGCATTCCAAGCCTGTAACGTCCACTGTAAAAATCCCATTAATCTCCTCTAAACATCCATTTCCCGCATTCTAACCTCAACATTGAATCTCTGCTGCTTCACTCTATGCCATCAGCTTTTGCATCTCTATGAAGATGTAGAAAGCCATTCAGAATTGCTTTCCAGGACGTTTTCTTTCTTGTATGATTGAATAAATAATGAAGTAGAGCTCAATTTCCTTGCTAAATGAAAACGAATGTAATTCTGATCCAAACACAGTGTGTTTTTTAGAGATGAGCATCTCCTCATAGTGCCAAACCAATTAACTTCCCATTGTCTGATTTGATATCACACCGGTCCCATCTTGGCGTTCCTACAAGAGTGAAATTGAATCTTTGATTTATTGACATGTTTAAGCTAATAAATGATCAGTTCATCACAGGAAAATCACCCACAGAAATTATAATTGCAATTTCAGGGTCAGGAATGAAATATCGCGCAGCACTGCTCAGGAAATTAATGGTGACTGCGAAAAGTGCGATCGGCAAAACATCCTGAGGATCATAGTTTGTATAGGAGTCTACGATGTTTAGAGGTCATAGCTGTGTTATTTGGCCAAAAGACAATCATAGCAAAGATAATTGCAGCTATTGTTTCTCAGGATTATCTATGGTGTTTGCAAATGAAGTGCTATGGACTGATTCTGAGAAATAATGAGAATGCAGCTGAGCTGAACATGAGGGTTATATTGAAATGAACTGAAACCTAAACCAAAAGCTTTATTTTGTCTGGATTGGTCAGCTACTAAAAAGATATCATAAGATATCTGATTTCTCAGTCTTTTGAAATAAGTCAGTATGCAACTGTATGTAAATATTCAGAGTTTCAGAGTTAAAAATGATGGTATTATATACTATGAAGGTCACATTATAACTTTTTACTCTGTTTTTGAGCATTTATTTTTAGTCCTTTTTAAATGTTATTTTACCAAAAGAAAACAGTGTCAGTGAAATTAAATATAAAAATAACCACTTGTGAGCAGCATAGTTTTGTTGTGTGTAATTTCCAAATAAGCTGCAATCTTGCCAAATTATGCACATAATGTGTGAAAACATTATTTAGTTGTGCAGTTTTAGGATACATACAGTCCTTAGTGAGAGAAAAACTAAAATGTATTTGAAATACATTTATTTTATGATAAGTATACTACAAATAAATTTACATATTAATGTGCTTAATAAAAATACCCTGCAATTGTACTTTTGGTGTACTAAACTGGTATACTTAAAGTCTGCTAAATCGAAACAACTAATTTTGTGTGGAAGTAGTGCTGAGGTCCAACTAAAGATATACTGAAGTATATTTGATTGTGCTAAAGTGAAACTATTGCAAGTATACTTCAGATACACTTTAAATATCTGGAATTTAAAGACTGATATTATACAGAGATCATACAATCCACACCTTTTAGGCATAATATTAAGAAATGTGCATTGTGCAATAAAAAAAATACTCCAAATAAATTAATTATAATTTTATATAAGTTAGTCTCAAGTAATGTGTCAATAAAGGTTAATGAATTTGAAGTATACCTAGTATGAAATAAATGTATTTTAAATAAATTATGGTATAAATTATAATTTTTTTACAAGGGGTGTTAACTGCTATGAAATTAATTTTAGCAATTAGGCAAGTTTATCCCAGAAATGTAAAAAAATTAATTTCAGACAAGCATTTCCATCACAAAATGCTATTTAACATAATATATAAATTGAAAAATTGAGAATTACTCATTACTTTGAGGGAAAAAATAATTATAGAGTGTGAAAAGTGTTTTAAGATATTTATTTTCTACACAATTACATAGATGTCTTAAGAACACAGCAACAAAAAAGCCTGTTTAAGAGAGAGGTGAAAAATGGTCTTGAAAATAATGGCTTTCTTGTTCAAAAAACAACTACCAAGGAATATGTCAGTCTGTGATATGACCCCTTCAATAATCAGAAATCTTTACCTAAAAAGATGCTAATTGGTGCTCTTCAACTTTTTGTTATAGGGTGATAAGGAGGCAGAGCTTGGACTTCCTTTCTCTCCTTTATGTGACCGCAAGTCTACCATGGTGGCCCAGTCTCAGATCGGTGAGTGATCAAGCTTGTGTGTGAATCAATAGCGTATGGCATACCCACGTCTGTGTGTTATGATGCTCATTTCACTTCCCTAACAGGTTTCATTGATTTCATCGTGGAGCCCACCTTCACTGTGCTGACAGACATGATTGAGAAAGTCATGACTCCGCTGATCGAAGAAGCCTCACCCTCTGGCCTGGCTGGATTCAGACGGTCCAGGTGAGGACAAATGAATGGGCGGCAACAGCCTATCTATTAAATTATCAAAGCTCCATGTTCAAAGAAATGACCTCGTTCGAAAGTTTGGGGTCACTAAGGATTTTTTAAACAAATTAATCAGCATATTAAAATGATTTCTGAAGGATCGTGTGATGCTGAAGACTGGAGTAATGATGCTGAAAATTCAGCTTTGCATCACTGGAGTAAATCACGTTTTAAAATATTCAAATAGAAAACAGTTATTTTGAATTTTACTGTATTTTGATCAAATAAATGCAACATTGGTGAGCATAAGAGACTACGAACTTGATCTTACTAACTTTTGAACAGCTAAAATTGAACATATTTATCAACTAGATATTGCTCTTGTATAAATTAATTTTGTGAGCAAATCATTCAAGTCGGTTCTTGTCAGTGAGTCACAAATCTATCTGAATGAGCAATCTGATCTAAATCTAAATTATTTTTCAAATTCTTATCTAATTATCTTAAACAACTGGAAAAGTAATGGAAGTTAATTGGTCAAATATGTAGGAACTAAACTTGAATCTTTCCCTTAATAACCTGCTACTTTACTTCCACCATACACGTTTATGAGGTCTTCCAAACATGTTTGGGTGTCAGGTGAGTAACCAGTGGACGCACATCCTGTATCTAGCCATGGAAACTCTTGGTATCCTTTGTCAGCTTGACTAATGACATTACACTTAAAATTGATGTACTTCCATATAATCTAAAGACAAACATTTACTGGAAGCTAAATAAACACTCACTCTGTGTGTTTATGTGTGTGTTTGTGCAGTCTGAATAACATCCCGTCGGATGGTAAACGCTCTACTGTGAGAAGCACTGGTTCGGAGGGCGGCAGTTCCCTGAACTGCTCCGTAAACGCTGTCGATTTTAAGACCTTCAAAAGCACCTGGAATGAGGAAGTGCATAAAAACAGAGAAAAATGGAAAGCACAGGCCGCCAAAGGTATAAATGCATACATATACACACAAACACACGCTCAATAAAAATCGAGATGATGTGCTGTACATTAGTAGTAATGCTTGCTCCGGTTGCTCATACGAAGGGTTGGAGATTTAAACAAACCCCTAACACTAAATATTAAAATGTGACTTGTAACTTATGCTGAACATGAATAAATGATACATCAAATAGTGATTCACTGGTTGGACAATGGATCCAGGCCATATCTAAAGAGCAGAAAATCATAAAGCCAGTAAGGGCTCTAATGACTTGGGGCAGTAAGTAAAGCTGTAGCAACTGCACAGAACACCTTATCAATCGTATAGCAATACCCTGGCAATCATTTACAATGCCTTAGTATGCAAGGGAAGCACCACTCATCTCTTCAGAAACTCTACAAATCTAGCTTCAGAAATAATGTCATTCAGAAATATAAATGAATTCAATATGAATAAAAGATTTAAGAGCTCAGGCTTAACAAATAAACAAACACAAATCTTCATAGGATGAATCTAGATCTCCGTTTGGCACAGATTTTGTAGACTAATGTTGTATATGTTGTATTATTAAATCACGATTGACTACATGTGTGGATTGACTTAGAATGTGACAGCAGATCTCAGAGGAATGCTTTATCATTTCAAAGAACTGTTTTCTGGCAGTAGTGTTCAGCTGCAGTCACATCAGGCTTCCTGTTTCATTCATTTCTATTCATACTTGTGCAAATTCAGGAGAACGGAAATGCAGGATATTTTGTCGAAGATTTTGTCGAACCCTGACCTGTGAATTCAGCTGTATAGAAAATATGCATATGTATTTACATAGAACTTGAGAGAGAGGCAATAATTAGAGATGGAGAATGAATTACAAGCATGAATTACAGAACACAGGTCATCATCATACAACAACCCGATAGTGTGACATCATATCCTGTTGCTTATATTCCTTGCAAATAATTTTGCATCATTTGTGTGTGTTAGATCTGGAAGAGAAGGCCAAACAGGAAGAGAACGAGGAGAAAGTTAATAAAACTGACACAGACACACAAAGCAGTGACAGCAAAGGCGATAATACTAAAAAAGAAGACAAGATCAACACAGACTCGAGTGTGAAATCTCAAGACAAACGGAAGGAAGACACAAGACAAGAGAAGACAGCTCGAGAAGCTGCAGGCGATAACAAGGAGCCCACAGAGCAACAGCCTAGAGAGGAAGAGGGCAATAAAGACCCAGGGGGGGTGAATGGGGCTCAAACACCAGCGTCTGACGCCAAAGAGCCCGAGACCAGCAGTGACACGGACAACAACCAGCGAGCACACAACGGTGAGTGTCAAAGATTTCAACAAATATGATGATTTTTATCCCAATATTTGGATATCATGTTCATATTTCTAACAAACTGTGGTGCCTTTTGTGTCTAACTTTTTCCTAAAATATATCTAAACCTAAACACCTCTACTGACTGATACTTTGGTTTACCTTATGCATGATATAAACTAGTGGTTCACCGATATGAGTTTTGATTATTTTACTATTATCATCATTATTGGCATTACATCTGTATATAATGTCGTTAAATAATATACATGATGTAAACTAGTGGTTGACCAATACGGATTCTGATAGTGGCCAAAGCCAACAATTATATTTAGACACTGGCTGGTTGATAGCAGATGCCAAAAAAGACATAAATAGTTCAAATAATATTTTCAATATGTAATAATGTTTATTATTATTATTATTATTATTATTATTATTATTACATTATATATTTATTCAATGCCCAAAGAAAAGTAATGAAATTGCAGAATTTAAGTAACTTTTATATTTTCCCGAATTAAATTAATTTTAATATATTTCCACAAAATTAATTTCATTTATTGCATAATTGTAATTTACACAATATTTTCTCAAAATGAATTTAAAAAATGAAAAGAATAAGATTTGTGAACAGAATATGTTGAGTATATTATGCTAATAATCAATATTTCAAAACGGCTAAATGCCAGTATGTACATGTCTATCACTACTATAAACTGTACTATTCTTGCTTTACCACTTTTTTTTCGCTTACTATTGTGTTTGTTGTAACCAAGCACTATCGCAGCCAAACTGTTACATGTTGGAAAGAAGGTGGCTTTGTTCTTAAATGTTTCTAGTATACTTGCACAGTAGTACACTCTAATTCTTATAATGTGTTTTGTAGTGTACAGAGTGGTCCACGTTGTGTAGTGTGCTCTGTAGTGTATACTATACGATTTATAGTGTGCTCTGTGGTGTATAGAGTGCCATGTAATGTGTACTGTTTAATGTCCTCAAGCAAGCATTCTAACTAGTGTGTACTACTTACTAGTGCAATGTATTGTGTCTTGCAAGCGCTGTGTGCTGCAGTATGCTGAATTCTGTAGTGTGTATGCATTTATGTTCTTGTCAGACATGTTTTACTAGAGCTAGAAAAGAAGGATACAACTAAGAATGCACTTCAGAACATTTCCAGAAAGAACGCAGAGCAGTAATACTGTTAAACAGTTATTGTAGCAGATAAAATCGTTGTTTATGTTAGAAAAGCGCTTGTCTTTTCTTTTGTTTATTTGTTTGTCTATTTGTTTGCCCTGAGCGGACTCAGTTAGTGACCCGTGTCTTATCTGAATGTCAGGGAACGAGGAACTGAACTCACCTGACAGTGACGACAGTGAAAGCAAGAGATCAGACGGTAACACCATCATCTCTTTTAACTGCTGTTGCCATCATATAGCGGCTGAATCCTAATTTGCATACTAGCAAGCTAATTTGCAGCACTGTGTCCTAAACAGGCATGACACGACAAGTTTGCAGTAACAAGTCTGTCCGCACTCAAAACAAAAATCATCTGATGTTCTAACCAATGAGGTTTCACTGTGGGCAGAGCTACAGAGATCATCATGACAGAAGTCTAAACTAAGATGGTTAGAACAAAAACTCAGATTAACATGGAAGAGGTTTTACAGAGTTTTTATTGTTTGTTTTACTGTGTTGCGCCTGGTTAGGACGCAGTGTACAATAGTGACTGCAACATCATAAAACTGCACTCGTCATCTTGGGAGTCATATCAGTCCAAAAAAAAACACTCAAAGAAGCATTTCTCTGAAGTCCAACAGAAGTAGTTTGCTATCTGATCACTTTTGGCATGTTTTATGTTAGCATATTATGATTTGGTACACATTCCTTGGCTCATACTTATTTAGAACAGGTAGTATGTAAAATGGGATTCAGCCGCTATCAGCAGGAGAGCTACTTAAGGTTCATTTTTTCTCATCAGGACAATTGGCAGAAAAACCCATGGTGATTTGATTTGACACCTTCACACATTTTCTTTCACCTCTGCATTTCACCAAAAAATGAATTTGTTCGCTTGGCCTTGTGTTATTCCAAATCTGTGTGACTTTTTTTCAGGTATGATGTCCTGGATGCTTTTGGTACATACTGTACAGTAAATGGGGCTTTTGCTCTGAAAAAGACAAAAAAAAGAAGGTCCGAAAAAGAAAAATCACCATTAAAGTAGTCCATATGACCCATATGACTTATACACTATGTACAGTAGTTTTGTGTGACATTCAAATTATGAAATTTAAACTAAAATTCTTTAGACTTGTTTTTCAGTAAAATATTTAAATATTTTACATAACCCTACATAAGATATTGAAACTTTTCATAGATTGTATCTTTAAAAGAAATGTTTTGTTTTACTACACTTTCAGATATTTTTACTTGTGCATTAGGCCAAAAATTCAGTAAAAACAATAATACTGTAAAATATGATTACAATTTATAATAGCTGTTTTATATTTTTCAATATAATTTATTCCTGTGATGGCGAAGCTGAATTTTCAGCATCATTACTCCAGTCTTCAGTGCCACATGATCATTCAGAAATCATTCTAATATGCTCATTTGCTAGAAACATTTCTTATTTTTATCAGTATTGAAAACTGCTTTATATTTTTGTGGAAACTATGATGCTTTTTTCTAGGATTCTTTGAGAATAGAAAGTTCAAAAGCATTATTTATTTGAAATAGAATTTTTTGTAATGTTATATATGTGACCCTGGAGCACAAAACCAGTTTTAAGTCGCTGGGGTATATTTGTAGCAATAGCCAAAATACATTGTATGGGTCAAAATTATCCATTTTTCTTTTATGCCAAAAATCATTAGGATATTAAGTAAAGATCATGTTCCATGAAGATATTTTGTAAATTTCCTACCGCAAATATATTAAAACTTAATTTTTGATTAGTAATATGCATTGCTAAGAACTTCATTTGGACAACTTTAAAGGTAATTTTCTCAGTATTTATATTTTTTTGCACCCTCAGATTCCAGATTTTCAAATAGTTGTATCTCGGCCAAATGTTGTCCGATCCTAACAAACCATACATCAATGGAAAGCTTATTTATTCAGCTTTCAGATGTTGTATAAATCTCAATTTTGAAAAACTGACACTTTTGACTGGTTTTGTGGTCCAGGGTCACATATGTCTCAACTTTCACTTTTGACCAATTTAATGCATCCTTGCAAAATACAAGTATTGATTTCTTAAAAAAAAAAAAATCTTACTGACCCCAAACTTTTGCACAGTATTATATTTTGATTCAACGATTCTTAGATATTTTGACTGGAAGTACAAAAAGTACTTGTTCTGCAGCGCAGTCAAATATACTCCATCAACATCCATCATCCCAGATTTAATGTCAAACATCATTGATTTCCACATGACTAGTTGTCCTTGATGTTAAACTCTTCTAAAAAAAAAAAAAAAAAAAAAAAAAACTTCATACCCTCCCCCCCCCCAAAAAAAACTGAGCTAAATGCTTCTTCAGTGCTTTTTTTGTCTTTTTATTTAGCCTTGAAAGCCCCCGTTTCAATTTACTTTTCATGTATGAAAGAACAGCCAAAACATTCTTTAAAATCACTCCTTTTGTGTTCCACTAAATAAAGAAAATCATATGGGTTTGGATTGACATAATCAAATTTGAAGTATTGCAAAAAATCATTATAAAACCTTCAAAATCACCTGTTCAGAGATGATCAGTAAATGATCTACAGACAAAGGTTTTCCATATATGTGGTTAGTTCATCCAAATTAAGCTCAGTTCCCTCATCTGATTCTTAACACGTGGCATGTCAGTTGTCGTAGCACCTCATTCCCCTGTCAGACATCACTCAGGGCTGTGGAACAGGAGCTCTAAATGTGCCAAATATCTGCTCTCCTCTGCAGACTCAGAAGACGAGCACAGTAACTGTGGGATCTCCCCCTCTTCACTGGCAGACAGTGCAGCCGCTGCATCTGCGCCTGATGCAAACTAACAGCACTCCAAATCCTGCACTATGCTGTCACCTGGTGGTTATATTTTTATTATTCATCTTTTTTTCTTTTTTGAGGACGTTTCACATCTTAAAATCAGATCTTTTCTGTTTCTGATGGAGTTGTTTTTTTTCATACTTTCTTTAATTCACATCTGAATTTAAGGATGTACTCCTGGTTTTGGTTCAGAGATACACAAAACCATTAGAGAACTGAGACTTTGGTGCAAAACGGACATACATAAAGTCATGCATGGTGCCGCGGTGGCTTTTGGAAACTGTTGTCACTAAATCCTCACGCATGATGAAGAAATGTGTCCAGCGTCAAGTCGATGGAGACCAACCTCAGCTGATGTTCTTCCCTCGGGGACAAAGCGACATCTGCCAACCGCTCAAGCGCCAAACCTGCACAGACAGCGGACGGAGAACTTCAAAGAACTTCAGTCCCTCAGAGCGCTCATGCATCCAGATCACCTTCAACGGGCCGTCATTAAAGCATCCAAAGAATGTCTGCAGAACTGCTGTTTGTTTACCTCTTCTTTTTATTTGTGTTAGTCGTGAATTTGATGTTGCTGTCGTCCTGTTTTTTGTTTTGTGTATGATACTGTACAGTTTCCATTGTGTTTGTCATCTGTACATAGCTTTCAGGAGCTTCTTGATATCGAACTGTGTATGTGATTGAGGGTTTGATTATTAGTTTAACGGCCCATAATCCTTTGCCAGTTTCCTTGCCAATGTCACTTTGATCATAGAAGATTTTTTCACAAATAGTTCTCAATATGGGGGAATTTTGACAAACTGTTAAAATGGTGTTGTCATATCTGATTTACACAATATATAAATCTACATCAACTGAATATTGTGAAATTACAGAGAAAATGAATGCATATACTATACAATTGAGCCAAAAAGTCTGAGGCCACATTGAAAATCTGAGGTTTTAATATATCAAAATACAAGTGTTATGATTTAAAATGAGAAATAAATATTTAATTAGTAATTATTAGTGTACATTTTTAAACATTTCACTCAAATATTTAGTAGATTGTAATTTAAACATTTTTTAAATTAATACATTTTCTTTTATTAAATTGGAAAAATGCTAAATTAACCTCAGATTTTTGAACCCCACTATATACATTAAAGGAATAATTCATCCAGAAATGAAAATGCACTCACACTCAGGCCATCTAAAATGAGTTTGTTGAGTTGGAACAGATTTTGAGAAATTTAGCATTACATCACTTGCTCACCAGTTGATCCTCTGGAGTGAATGGGTGCCATCAGAATGAGAGTCCATCACAATAATCCACATGACTCCAGTTCATCTGTTAAAATTTTGTGAATCGAAAAGCTGCATGTTTGTAAGAATCAAATCCATCATAAAGGCATTTTAACTGTAATTTAATTCTCATTCTGACGGCACCCATTCACTGCAGAGGATCCACTGGTAAGCAAGTGATATAATGCTACATTTCTCAAAATCTGTTCAGATAACGAAACAAACTCATCTTTATCTTGTATGGTCTGAGTACATTTTTAGCAATTTTTTACATGAACTGTTCCTTTAAAATTAGTGAATGTACAGCTTCCCTTTTAAATAACAAATTATATCTGATTATGTGTTTTTATGAGCCAAATCTGATGGGCCAGTTTCTCTCATAAACCTTTTGCAAACATTGTCAGCTCTTCAAACCCTTAAAATGTAGTAAATGTAATTATTTTGACATTAGGTTATAGTTTGAATTTTCTTCTATTTTTGTATTTAATGTATATAAAAGATTATATTATTTATGAAGTGTTTATAGGGAAATTTGGTATGAACAATATAGATTAATTGTAGGAAGGTGTACTATTCATGCTTACTCCAGAGATAAAAAGGGATCTTATTTTTATTTTTCAATCTGGTAAATGATGAAATAAGTACGTTTTAGCATGAGCATCTTGATCTGTCAGGTGCTGTGTGCTGATATTATACTTTAGTTCACTGTCCTAGCGAGGTATTTATGTCCCTGTCTGTGCCGCTCATCTTCTCGGAGTATAATGCACCGTTCATGTTAATCTTTTCATACATAAATTGTAAAATGTAGAAAACAAAAAAGTAACAAAAAAAAGCCGCCTTGTAAATAAGCTGTTATAAATAGGCAGCAAAATCCTGTGTAAATGTCTCTTCTGCCTCAACCAAAGATGATTATAATGTCTGTACATCATTTATCTGGAGGTCATAGCAAGACATCATTCATGCATACTTCTTATGAGTCATTGGTTGGAAAGCAAGAAAGAAAGATAAAAAAGAATGAAGCATTGTTGCCTTAAATCTTTTATTAATTACGAATCCTTGTGAATGATTCTCTGTTGTCATTCATAGAATATTTGTGTTCATCTTCCTGTTTAGTTGTCCTCCTCTGACTTGATTCTGAGTCATGACATATCTTCTGTGATTGTCAACGTTTTCTTCATATCTAAAAGACATTGAAGTGATTTCATGATTTTTATTTTACTGGAGAGTTCAGTCAGATGTGAATGTCATGTTACTCTTCTCAGCTATGAGGCTGAACTTTGCTAAACTCATTTGAGTGGTTGATACTGTGCCATTATAAAAAAAAATATGAATATTATAATGTTATCATTTTGTTCTGTTTTTATTTTGGTCAGTGCCCCTCCTCTCCTATTAAATTTCCACAAGCACAGAGTTGGTGACATACTGCAAATATAATTTTCTTAATCAGTATTTTCCAGCAAAACATGCAAACATTCTTAAAAATATATATATGTATATTAGTGCTGTCAAACGATTAATCGCGATTAATCGCATCCAAAATAAACGTTTTTGTTTACATATATGTGTATACTGTGTATATTTATTATGTATATATAAATACAAACACATGCATGTATGTGTTTAAGAAAAATGTTTATATATTAAATATATTTGTATATAATATAAAATATAAGAATATAAATATATAAATGTATATACATGTAAATATTTTCAAAATATATACAGTATGTGTGTGTATTTATATATACATAATAAATATACACAGTACACGCACATATATTATGTAAACAAAAACTTTTATTTTGAATGCGATTAATCGCGATTAATCGTTTGACAGCACTAATATTAATATATATATATATATATATATATATATATTGATTAAAAGAAGAAAAAATGAATGAATAAAAAGCATATTATCCAGTTAATTTTATCTTTGTTTTAAGAATGTTTGGATATTTTTAATATTACAAACAACACAAATACTGATTAAGAAACTTTATTGCTGGATGAAATGAGTACATACTAAGTTACACACACTAGTTCTCCAACTATAACTGTTTTTAGACATTTCTTGCCTCTCAAATCTTAAAATTTCAGTAAAGTCCTTTTTAAGCACGTTTAGGCTCAGAATGTGAGATTGTTTAGGTGAAATGCTGTACATTTATAGAATATTGAAGTTGATGAGTAAATATGGCACAGTGAGATTCTGCCTTAATAAGTGTGTTTAGTTCTGCTTTGTAGTAACTGTCATGTGTTTGGCTCAATTGAGTACATATATGTTTGCCAGGAAACCTCGATGTCAAAACGAAGCTATTTTTATTTAGTTTTTTGGTTTGAAATCCTCATGTACTGCTTATCTTCTCCAGCACTCAAACACAGACCAATTTCTATTAGTAAAATAAAAGGATACTCTTGATTACCAGTGCACTAGCAGCATAAATCATATAGTGCTGTACAGCCATCTGTTGGCTATCTAGTGTACTGCATGACTGCAGTCAATCACATTTTCCCCCGGTTTCACAGACAAGGCTTAAGCCTAGTCCTAGACTAAAATGTAAATCTGAGCTGTTTCAACTGAAAGAAACTTGCACTGACTGATCTGAAAATATATCAGTGCCTTTGTTTTGTCTCAAGATGCACAACAGTAATGTTTTTTTCTAAGCATGTTTATAAAAATTGCTTAAATGTCCTAATTGAACTATGATCTAATCCTGGTTTAGTCTAAGCTCCGTCTGTGAAACCGGGCCTTAGAGATCCACCCATTGTTTCATTTACCTTTTTATTACCTCCCAAACTTTGTCATGAGATTGTTTTAATTTTTTCTACATTACTGTCTGTTGATGCATTCATTACTTTTTTATTTCAAAAAGAACAAATCAAATCATACAGCAGGTGTGGTCATGTGATCATGCTTGTTTCGATGCTCCTTAATTGCACTTTTGTGACAATAAATCTTTACTCAAAGGGCTCAGATGACGAGTTTGAGTCTTTATTTTGATATATTTGTTCTAAAAATGTACATTAACAGAATGGCTGTTAAGAATCTGCTCTGTTTTTTGCAGCTCACACTCGCCGCAAATACCACCTGGTCAGATATAGTAAGAAACCCAGTTACTGTGCCAACTTCTACTTGCCCTCCCACCCACAGAAAGAAGACAGCAAATCCACAGACCCCCGTAGCAAGGCCAGGCACCTACAGAGCATCTCTCTGAGACGGGGGAGGTGACCCCCTTTATAACACACATTAATGTCTGTTCTGCACTGACGATGCTGAGATGAGTGATGCTATTTCAACCCAAAATCAAAAGAAAAAAATAAGAAATTATATTAAGCATGAAGACAGTACAGTCTATATGAACACCAATAAGATTTTAGCATTGTGACAGTTTTTGACAATTAAGCCATTTCACTGAAGATTCTTATTACTGTAGTGTATACAGAAAAATAAACAAAATAAATAAAAACAATAAAAAAGGAAAATTTATTTTTAATTTATTTTTAATTCACATTTTATGTGTGTGTGTGTGTGTGTGTGTATATATATATATACATTTTTAGAATTCTTATTTTCAATTGTGATGCCCATGGCCTTGATACAATATTTTGTGTTAATTGCATTGCATTCCCATACAAAAAATGCTATACGTCCCATACCATTTTATTTATTATTTACATCAACATAAAGGCACTACAACAAATGTTTCCATGATGTATGAGTACTGTAAAAACAAAGTTTTATGTTTTTTCTCTTTTTTTAACTGTAATAAGAATAGGGGAGGAAAATACTCTTAATTGTGCAACATATAAATATTTTTTTATTTTGTAATATATATATATATATATATATATATATATATATATATAGGTCATCCTTATTTTCAGTTATGCACATTACCTTCATAATGTATCCTTTTAATTGTTCCCATACAAAAAATAGTGTAATACAACTTTATTTTTTAAAATGTAAATCAACATAAAGGCACTGCAACAAATGTTACACTGATGTATGAATACTTCTGTTAATTTTTTCACTTTATTTTAATTACCATAAGGACAATTAGGCAGCAAAATGTGCTTAATTATGCTTTTTTTTTTTTCTTTTGATTTTGGGATGAAATATGACGTGAACATGTTCTTGACAGGTTTCTTGAGATTTACACAGTTAATGTAACCTGCCGTTCATACTTAATCACACAATAATATACATGTATATACTATGTTGAGCACCACTTTCAGAATTATTATAGTAGTTTTGCAGGTTGATTTAGACAAATATCGTCTGTGCTGTTATATGACATAAAAATAAAACGCATGCATCAAATTCACACTTTTCCAACCTTTATGCTACGATGTTCATGTTGTAATTAAAAAGCTGTGGTTTGCATCATTCCAAGTTGTGTTTCTACAGCATAACACTCAAATGACGAAATGACAACAAAAAATATCTGCAAAACCTACATTTAATGAAGGCTCAGATGACAATCAAAATAACACTAGCAACAATGAAAACCAAATGTTTGAAACACATCTACTTCTTCATCTCCTTCTCCTCATCCTCCTGATGAATCATTCGAGACTCTGTCTTCATCAATCTCACGCCTGCGAAAGAAAGGCGCAAAGAACTGAGAGACAAAGAGATGGCGAGAGATGAATGGAGAGGGTGTGAGGGTGATTGAGTGAAAGGATGACAGAAATCAAAGTCTTGCCTGGTATGAGTGGAGGGCTGTTGAGTACGGGAGTGTCTTTCCTGCGGGGTTTCTTCTGTCCCAGTTTGTCCTGCTGATGTTCTTCAGAGCTGTGCTTCTGATTGTCCATTTCAGCATTCCCATCTGCAGGAGAACATTTCAGAGACAGGTTCACAAAGCTGGTCTGTATGTTTCAGTCAGACTGTCGCCATCTATTATGCCTTTGCTACTCCCGCTGGATACTGTTCACCTAAATTTCAACCCTTCTATTGTCAATATGTAGCTCTTTTCCCTAAAAAATGTTGTGCATGCCGATATACATGCAGAAATGTAGTGAAAAACAGGCTGCGGTACTCACAGAGATGTTCGTGCATGGTGAGTGTGTGTTCGGCTTTGTCTGAGAGTGACCTCACACAGTCAGTGGACATGCTCCCCACAGCAGTCTGTTCAGGTATCAGATAACAGCTCATGTTCAGCACACACACACATACACACACACACACTCATTTAAATGACAAAGGCTCTGTCATATTTACTGGAAAGCATATTTACTGATGTGTGAATGGTAGCAAACTGATTGAACAAAAGCAGCTTCTAACTTCACAGAAGGATTATTTTATTTGTTTGGGCTCTGAATGTAATATCATGGTTAATTATGTAATGTCAAAGCATATACTTAAATGCATCACATTAAATTAACAAAAAACGGTTAACATGTAAATGTATATTCATTTTTCCAAGAAAATAGGTACTTTCTCCAGGAAACTACTTGACAAAGAAAATAAAAATGTGCAAAATTTACAATTGAGGCTCAGTCAGCATGGACATAAACACACATTTTTCTACTTTTTTTCCATTTATTTTTATTGCCTTTTTTGCTCTGATGAATATTGCATTTATTCACAAATATATATACAAATATATATATATATATATATATGTGTGTGTAAAACATATTTTAATAATAATTCTGACACTAAATATATAATACTGTAACCATTTTGCTTAAATATAATTACATTTATTAAATTTAAATGTATTAATCAATTAACATTCACCTGAAATTTATCTTAAAAATATATTTGAAAATATATAAATTAAATTTATATAAGTGAATAAGTAATGAAAAAACACACAACATCATATATATATATATATATATATATATATATATATATATATATATATTTATCTATCTATCTATCTATCTATCTATCTATCTATCTGTAAATATTTTACTAATTTAAATATCATTTATTAATCAGTTAACACTTGCTGAAATATTCTGGTATTCATCTTTAGACCCAGAAAAGAACTAAAGAAGTAAATTATAAGACAGAGAGAGAGGCCTTACCTCAGTGCAGCAGAGAGATGGAGAGCGAGTGCAGGCCAGATCAAAGACAGGGGTTATGTACTTCAGGAGGAGGGGCCTCCTCTAATTCTGTCTCCATTAGAGCCTGTTGTCATGGTGATGGAGGCCCTTGTCATGTGTCAATCATCCCAGCTCCCATGAACGCACGTCATCGAGGTTAATGAACCAACTTCAACACTTTCAGCAATGATTCAAACACGATGGAGGTGAGGTTTGGTAACATAGATTGTGTTAAGACAATGTTATCAATGCAGTGATTCCTACTTAATTTGCTTTTGATTTTAAGTGTCCATATATAATTAAAATATACCACATCATAAATCATAATATTTAATATAACAAATGTTGCATTTTGCAACGCATCTACACTAACCACAACTCATTACAGCTCAATGGAGAGCTTGAACAAGAGGAAATGAATAATAATGGAAAACAATGTGGACATTGTTTGCTGACAGGCTTTGATGTTTTTCTATTCTCCTCTGATGTGAATGGTGTTTCCTCCTCCCGTGTGGGGTGTGTATGGAGAGTGTGTAAAGTGGTTTTGATTATTTTTTTCATTCACTAAACCATTCTCTACCCTGTTAAACACATAAACAGTTCATATGCCAACCTGGCGCCTGGTAAGGGAGCGTCTGCCAAGAACATAAATGTAAATGTAAAAACTTGGTCTGTCTGGATAAGGATACAATGTGGCACTTTACACATGATCCCTAAATTCTGAAAGAGCCGTTACAACACGGCTCATTCCCTCGATTGTTAAAATGATGTAAAATCACAGATACTGAACATTATTTGATAAATTTACGTTTGTTTAGGGTGTAGTACAACGATTTGAAACAAAATATTATTTTTTATATTTCTGAGAACATATTTGAAGAGGTGGCATCGAAGTATTTCTGATAAAAACGGTTCAAACAGGTAAGTTTCTTACAGAGTAATTACTCAGTATTTAATTATTTTCACACATTGTAAAGCTTAATACTTTAGCTCTGTTACGTGACAAAACAGTGAATAGTTTGTAGGCACAAAGTATTTTAACAGCAGTATTGGCCTTCAGCTCCGTAAAATGACCCAAAACATTTTGAATGTGACAAAGAATTGAATGGTTATTGCATAAAACATGTTTTGAACGACTGTTATGATGTAATAACTTATGCCAAAACTGAGTGTATATTAACAGTAGCTATTTACTCAATTATAAATTCTGTGAATGTCAAACTAATTATGTATCAGTAAGTTACATAAGTAGAATTCAAGAGGAAAACTGGCTACTGAGAAAGCCATACTGTATTTGTATGCCACCACTATTCTAAACTCACTATTATATGGTCCCCCACTGTCCCAGTTGTGAAATGTTTATTTCATTGAGGTTCAACAGTATTCTTAAATGAAGTTATTAAAAAAGTACTAACATTTTTAGCAGCAAATGGTACTGTTTCCTAAGACTAGGCCATAACTGTTGGAGAGCATCTCAGGAACACTGGAGGAACCGTCAGCTCATGGTCCAATCAGACAGGGGTACCAGCACTATGTCATCCACTGGTTCATCAGGAGAGCAGCAGTTTCCTTATACGGTCAGTGCAACACCACAGTGATATGAAGTGTTTCATTACAAAGACATGGAGATGAATAGGGAGAGAGAGAATGAGAGAGTGCAAGGCTACTGGGAGGAGGTTCAGTCTACATTATAAGAGACGTGTGTACACATAAAAACTGGAATGGACACACGATAATGGTTTATGTACATAATTCTTTATTAGTTCTATGCTCAAGAGTTAGCACTTCACTTTATAAGTGACTTCCAAAAAACTGACAAGATGACAGGTCTTCATCACTGCGTGGCTGCATCACTACAAGAAAGGAAAGACCAACATTATTAATTTAGTATGTTGTCTGCATTCAAGTAAAATTAAATTCCATTTTGACCCCATAAAAATGTGTTTTACTAAAAATTTATCAGATATATGTATGGAATCTTGTTTCTGCAACATAAAATCTGCATTTTTTTATTTCTGGAAAAAAAAAACATCTCACAATTCAGTCTTTCTTTCTTGCATTTTTGAGAAAAAAGTCAGAATCACCCCTCTTAATTCTGTGGCAGAAACAAACAGAAAAAAATAGAATTGTGAGATGAAAACTCAGAATTCTGAGAGAAGTCAAAATTGTAAGATGCAATTCTGAGGAAAAAAAAAAAAAAAAGGTCAGAATTGTTAGATATAACCTATTATCAACAAACTATTTTATAGGGTCATTAAGTAAAACTAACTTTTGATTTCAAACTGAAGAAGAAAACAAACCTTATTCCAATGAGTTATTGTTCATTGAATGTTGTAATGAATTTTTCAGCTGAAAGATAAATATGCACAACACATTAGGACATTATCATTATCAGATCTAATTATTCTGATGATGAGGGTATATGATGTTTCTTACACTTTTAATAAAAGCTACAAAGTCCAGCCTGTCTGGTTTGCAACTGGCTTCCCATTGGGTTTGACAGGGGAACCGGTGTGGATCTTGGCATGCCCCATGACAGGTGCAGTGTTGATGGACACACTGCTGTGGACTGGACGTGACGGATGGCAGGGAGCACTGAATGGCCACACTCCTGGTTGAGGTGGGTTCAGAATGGGGCATATCAGAGGGTGTAATTCGCAGTTGGGTGCACAGCTGAGACTGCTCGTCCATTAGCCGATTCAGCTTCTGTAAACATAACAGTACAGGGATATAACAAATGCTGTTCTGCTGTATATTCAGTACTTTGCACTGCTGAATGATGTTGGTTGGTAACAAAGAGGGTTCACATCTACATTTGAAAGTGTTTTTGTCAATTTGTGGCATTTTTGCCCCAAGCCCAAAATTCTGGCCCATAAACCATATTTAATGTTTAGTTTATGAGTAGATTGAATACCATTTTAATGCTGTCATCATAGTGATGTACCAGATCGGACAGCTGCTGTTCAAGAGTCCCAGCTTCATGTTTGACAGCTTCTCGTAGCCTCAAAACATCTTCCACTTCCTCCCTGAGACACAAAATCAACATTGCAAAATACATGCTATTGAGGAGTATTATAAATCAGTGAGTTATGCATTATGATGATATTCGTTATCACCTGTGGGAATCTGACAGAGATCCAAGGACGGATGCTTGTTCTTCTTCTAGTCTCACTTCAATTTCTGTCAGAACTGCCCGAAACTTCCTCAAACATTTCACCATGTCTTCAAGCTCATCCAGAGAGTACTGGAAAGAGAAATAGAAGGATATTTGTCTGCTCTTGTGTGATCTCTTCTGGGAAAACAAGGTCTTTAAAAGTAGTTAAGCTGGTTTTTGGTGTATAACGGCTGATTTATTGCTAGAGGCTGGTTAAAACATGACCTCAGCCTGGTAGGTCTAACTGATTAATCACCTAATCCAGCTCAAAAACCTGGGTTATTATAGTTAACTAAAACCAAAACAACAAAAAACAGTTGCATTACTTGAAATAAAACAAATGTTAACTGAAAAAAAATGATTAAAAAAAAAAAAAAAAAAAAAAAAACTTAAACCCATTTTATTTAAGCTAGCTGTCAAGTCAACATTTCTCATTTTCATTTAGTTTAACCTGATGCACTAAAATAACATTAAAGTGAAAACATATATACATGTATATATAAAACAAAACATTAAATATTAATAAATCTCAATGATACTAAAATAAAACTGGCTTGAACCGGTGTGTTTTAGCTGGATTTTCCAGTAGCGAGGAGTATTTTGCAGTTCGTGACCTCTGACCTCCAAACGCAGGCAGTTTCAGTTGAGTGTTTGTAAGCGAGGATGTGAGTTAAAGGGGATTTTGGTGCGTGTGCACTTAAAACCTGTGAAGGTTCTGAAGTGGTCAGTGTTCACTACTGTTTTCCATTACACATGCAAATTAACTATACAAATTCAAATGAGCCTCATTAAACATAAGCAGTACACATAGCTTTTATTCTCAGATGTTTAAGAAGCAGAAGAGATTTCCCAAAATAGAAATGTTTAATCTTAGGTTCTTAAAATCAGAGGAAAGGAAAAGGAAAGGACGTGACGTGTGGCCAAGTATGGTGACCCATACTCGGAATTTGTGCTCTGCATTTAACCCATCCAAGTGCACACATACAGCAGTGAGTAGTGAACAACACGCGCACACACACACACGCACGCACACGCACGCACGCACGCGCACACACACGCACGCGCACGGAGCAGTGGGCAGCCAATGCTGTGGCGCCCGGGGAGCAGTTGGGGAGCAGTTTGGTGCCTTGCTCAAGGGTCTCACCTCAGTCGTGGTATTGAGGGTGGAGAGAGCGCTGGATATTCACTCCCCCCACCAACAATTCCTGCCGGACCTGAGACTCGAACCCGCAACCTTCGGGTTACAAGTCCGAGTCTCTATCCATTAGGCCACGACTGCCTCTTTCATGGTATGTATGAAAGATCTACTAGTGGTAAAGAACCCACAGAAAGCCATACTTCAAATGTGAAGCTCCTCCCACATACACCGGGATGAGCTTGGCTTGTCAAGATGAGCTTGGTGGAACCACTGTTTTTTCATCATAAACGCAATATAAAAACAAAGGGCCTCAATGGATACAGCAGAACAAATTTCTGTAAAAATTATTACATAAAAATATTTACATGGAAATTCTTAAGTAAACTCCCTATGCATTAAGCTGCATGCAACATTTTATGTAGTATGTATGAATTCTGGACAATAAAAATTTACAGTACGTTACGGCTGATAATGAATAAGCCAATAAAGATTAATATGTATACTATTCATAAAATTGTGTCTAAATAAATGAAACCTAAAATAGTTGTGTGTGTTATGTGTGTAACATTGATTTAAGTGAGCGTTAAATGACGCCTATCTAAATGTAAAATATATATACACATACATATATATATATACACATACATATATATATATACACATACACACACACATATACACACACACTGTATATGTAATATGCTACCTATATATCATGCATAATAATCCTAATAATTTAGGATGTACAATATAAAGCATGACTGAAATTTTACACCCCAGTCCATCATAGTTAAGGATGATAGACAATAATTATTTGAAGAGCAACTTCTACTTACAGGCAGACTGGAGGACAGATCAGGTTGAGGTTTTGCCCAGCCATTGTTATAGCTGAGCTGGGACCCGCAGTAGAAACATCGCTGCGCCCCTGCCCACAATGCACCCTGCAGTCTGTGATCCTCCTCCTCATATGACAGTCCCGTGTCCAGAGATAATGACCTCGTACGCAAATGTCCAAGATCTCCAGAACATTCCACAGAGTTCCATAAGTGAGGTGGAGATGTGTCCACAGATGTGAACGGTGTTTGTGTGGTGGGTGTTTGTGCTGTTCCTGAGTCATTATCTGTGATCACATCAGACCAGGACCTCCTGGAGAAAGACTCTCTCCTGAGTTTGAGCGCTGTGGGGGAATTGTGTCCAACGGCTGCATCAGAGGCCACGGTTTTGCTCTGGGTAGAAGCTGGAGAGTCCTGCATCAGATCCAAGGCTGGATCTTTTTTGCCCACCTCAAGATTATTTGTAAAGGTATCCACCTCCTTTTCCACAACATCTGTCCTCAGATCAGCAGGACTCAAGTGTGAGTTTGTCTCAGCTGATTTCAATTCCTCAAACAGGGACATGCCTTCCCTATAAACACGTCGGTCTGGACTTCCTGATCCTTGCAGTCGGTCATGAATTTCAGTCTGATAACCAACAGGATCCATTTGAACAAAGTATGCTAGTGTGTAAACACCATTACTGCCAAACTTGCTAATATCTGGTGACAAAGAGTTTTCTTTTTCACTTATTATTTTCCTCAACTCTCCTGAGTCAAACATAGTTTCAGAGTCTGCTGATCCCAAAACAGTTTTGCCAGGGTGTGTCATAGGCGAGGGTTTTTGGTTCGACTCTATAGGGAGATCCTCCGTTTCTCGCTGTTCTGATCTCTTCTGTTGATCCTCTGTGCTATCTTGTGATATTGCATTCAGCATCTGCAAAAACCAGAAACAGCATGGGAAATCAGACAAATATTCATAAACATACCCAAGCAAGTGGCAAATATGCACCTTGCTCAATGCCTGATCCAATAGAAGCACCAAATGTAACTGTAAAAATAATGACTATAGATATTGTATCCAAACAGGTTTCCCCAAAACTCTGCTGTTTGAACAAACCCGTCTCCCTATCCCATCTCAAACTCAACACTGGTTGAGCTACAGTAATATTGATTGGTTTTTCATGTTACATTGTGACCTTTTTGAAGTCTGGATGTCAGCCTTTACAAAAAAGGTTCAAACCACATCAAAAATACAGTAGTATTTAAGTACAGTAGTAGGTACTTCAAAGAATATTGAGGCATTGCCATGATACATATCCAAAAAATTGTACCAACTATATTATTTCCACACACTACGTATAAAAATATA